>JAANSQ010001530.1:0-14798 GCA_036850885.1 Lepidocyrtinus dapeste
ATAACAATAAATAAATCAATAGTGGTTGTGGTTGCATTGTTCAACAAAAGAAATGGTAATTGAACATTCAAATTAACTTTTTTATTCGTGATGTGGTAGAAAATAATGAAAAAAATACAATGCCTAGCTTGAATGAACTCAAAATCACGTATCTAACTTTTTGTCAACGCAGAGGCATTCTCCAAATTCAAAAAAAGTTTTCTGTAGTTATACAAAATAAAAGACAAGAATACTTTGCATAACCGTACAAAGGACTACATTGTATCATCTATGAAATCCAATTACAGTTTATGCAACACGTATTTAAAACAGGAATAGAAAATATCAAGTATTTTAAAATATTGCCTAACCACATTAGTAGAATAAAGTGGGAACCCCAATTAATCTCTGATTTTTCATCAGAATTGACAATAAGTGATTGAGTCTATAGATATATTAGAATCAGATCTGTCCTCATCGAAATCAAGACCTACGACTCAAGAGCCAGTTCAAAAAAAGATAACGAGCGCTTGTGAATTCGTTCCAAACAATCGGCATCGTATTTCATTCAGCCGATAGCAAAATCTACAAATGGCATAATTAACTCAACAAAATTCTTGTATTCGACAGGTATGACAAAGTAAACAAACGATGTGAGGTTTGAGTAAAGAGAACATGGATTGCACAATTCTTAATTGGCCTCAATCCATCCTTGTGTGTGGAAGCTAATGTGGCGGCAATATAAATGTTTTTACACGTTAAACCAAGCGTATTACGTATGTATGAATTCACTAATCTCAAATTGATATCCCGAATTCTACTCTAATTATTAATTATGCGGAGTAAATTGTAGAATAAATTTTGATCAGGTAAATTAACATTTCTAGAAAATTTTAAGCAAAAAGTCTTACCTGAAGTCGAAATGAATTCACCGGTTGCACTTTGAAGCAGGAACGTTTTGCAGCTTTGCACGAACAACAGTAAATATTTGAACTCGAAGCGAGTTTCCCTGAATATGTATTGAGTGTCAGTATTTTTAACGACCTTTTTAAATTTTAAGTATTGAAAAATGTTACAAAGCTCAGTGTTATCATAATCTGCGTGATCAGGCAGTCATTGCTGATTCTTCTAAGAAAATATTTAAGTATAATACTTTTGGCCTTCTCTGAAAATACTATTTTAAGTTAACTTTTGACAGTCACTTGCCTGCTCGTTCTGCTCGTATATTGCGTACACCTGGTACGTACGTGCCAAATTGATTCATGAAAGTACTTTACCTACCTTCCTCTTGCCTCTTACTATATAAAATTTTTTATTTCTTTCGATTGCAATTGTCGATGGTGTTTTTTAAAGAAAACTGCGAAACATATACAAGCGTATTTGACTAGACACCGTTGACTGTGAAACTGTGAAGTATGAAATCAACCTCATGAATAAATAAATATACATTGATGAAGGCAATGGAGCAAAAGCTCTTCTTGCAAGAGCGAAAATCCCATTACGTTGGCATAATAAGCAATAGCAATAGTAATTGTTTTACATAAAATAATACTTTATGGTTCCTTTACCGGTGAGCATTCCGGGGACAAGTGATATTTGGAGATATTGGGGTTTTTAAAGGAAAGTCAACTGTTTTGAGGAAGTCAGAGTCGGAATTTTTTACCCACACTGACGGAATAATACGGCGTATGTGAGAATCACATTGTCTGATTAGCTAGACCCACATTAGCTTCACTCGTTCTGACAATCCGCTTGTAATGTTCAGTTTTCTTATGGAAAAGCTCTTGCCCGGCTTATGACATCACTTCGTTTCTTAACATATGATCCAAATGCAAATAGTATGTTCTAAACAGATGATCATCAACAAGATTTTTGCCTATTCGAGTTACTTACAAGGGGCTGGCTTCAACTTGATGCATTAAAGGAAAACAAAGTTAATTCAAGTGTCGTATGCGTATTTGATTAAAGTGTGACAGGGATGTAAAAGTGTAATCGTATTTACGTCGTACCGTTGACTTAAACTTAGTGAAGTGAGGATGATTTAAGCATGCATTCACAGAAAATGTCGTGTAATCCTAAACTGATGGATTCCAATTTAAAAATTATAAAAAATTTTCGGGAGTGCTTTTAATGAAGAGTTTTGTTTGGAAGTGTATTTTAAATACTAGGTACTGACAGAGTATTTTTCTACTTTTATGTCGTCGCCTAAATGAGTCGTAAAATAATATGCAGGATAAAATATAAAATATGTACATATTTCCTTTTGCGTGTTCATGTGTGTCATATGTAACTGTCCTCTTGAGTTGATGAACAAAGGCCGTAACTTTTAAGTTTCATCAAAATGGGTTCAGGAGGGATTCTAATTTCAAACTAAACTAATATATAATATACTTCGAGGAACAAGGAAGAGTGTGATTTCTTCAGCAAGGTCTATATAGTCAATTATGTGCAACTATTTCGGTGTAAAAACCTAAGCATAAAAAAGGCGCGTGTTGATGTTGATTAAAAGCGTTGTTCACAACTTACAACGTCACATCTCTACTTACCACAAAACTGTACTTTACGTGCACAGTCCCATCGATTCCATCGCCATTGTTTAGTATTATAGACCTCCATTAAAGATACGCTCGAAGAAGGTAATGAGGCTATGAGTTGAGTCATGACTCATGAGTTGAGGCTTTACACGCACCGTTTCAAACCTAAAACATTCTGTAATAAACTTTTTATCTCTGTCGCAAAATTACATGTTTACCAGTTTAATTACGTTCCGTTTTACACAAAATATCCTTGAATTCTCAACTCATGGAGTGATTATGATTTTTTTTATCTTTTTATGCTTTTATTTTTTAGATCTCATTTTAACTCCCAGTAACACTGAAATATAAATATATCTGATTACGCTGAACCAGTTTGGGTTTTTGAAAAGATCTCTTTGCGACGAACGTCTAAATTACGACGACGAAATTTTAAGACGAACGTCTTAAATTCTAATTCTGCATTGAATTCTGTACTGAATGCCACTATTTAACTGGCTGAGTCATCACCATGAAGTTTGCAGAGCACCTTCTAGCTCATATTACGCCAGAATGGCGAAAGCAATATATACAGTATGAGGTAATTTTTTCGCCTTTTTCCGTAAAAGGATGTTTATATATATCCGGACAATTCGAATAATTTGACGGTTGTTTATTTTTGGTTTAGGAAATGAAGTCAATGTTGTATAGCGCCGTGGAGCAGGCACCTGCGGCTGATGTCGTTGAGCCAGATGTTATCACTCGCTATTACGCTCAGTTTGATGAGCAATTTTTGCATTATTGCGAAAAAGAACTAGTGAAAATCAATACGTTCTACAACGGTATACTTTCAAATTCTGATAAAGCTACAAAGAATTGTCGGTATAAAAACTGACCAATGTTTTACATTATTCGACGTTTCAATAGAAAAACTTTCTGAAGCCAGTCGAAAATATGCAAACCTTCGAAGTGAGTTGGATACACTTCGCCAAGCTGAAGAAAATGACAGAGGGGGACCTGGTGGATTAAGGAAGCGGAAGGAGAAAGCAGTTCAATTCTTTGGGGTCAAACGGGAACCACTACGGAAGCTTCAAGATCTGAAGCTTGCTTTCAGCGAATTTTATTTAAGCTTGATCCTCCTGCAGAACTATCAAAATTTAAATTACACAGGATTTCGCAAAATTCTAAAGAAACATGACAAGCTCATTTCCAACGATAATGGGGCAAAGTGGAGGGAAGACAAGGTCGAGGTGGCAGGGTTTCATACCAACAAGGACATTGATAAACTTATCCATGATACGGAGAACACTGTCACAATGGAATTGGAAAGCGGAAACCGGTAATTACTTAAGTAACTAAATTAAGTTTGGTTAAAAAACTTTACGGTAATTCAGGATAATCATGTTTCTATTTGAGCTCGAAAGCAATGAAAAGACTGCGAGTACCTCCACTGGGCGACCAACAATCCCCTTGGACTACATTTAAAGTACGTAATATAATATCAAGAACATGAATGAACGTTTAAACATATCGTACATTTCTAAATTCTCATAGGTTGGATTATTTTCGGGAGCTTTCATGATCCTTATGGTTGCTGTAATTTTATCCGCCATTTTCCATGGTCGTTCCCGAGAAGACTGGAGGGTAGTTTTTCGTTTATATCGAGGTCCTTTACTTCTCGTCTTATTCATTTTCTTGATGGGGATAAATGTTTATGGCTGGCGATCATCAGGAGTCAACCACGTCCTTATCTTCGAGTTGGACCCTAGAAACCATTTATCCGAGCAACATTTGATGGAAATGGCAGCTATTCTTGGAGTTGTTTGGGCTTTGAGCGTTCTCAGTTTCTTATATTCCAGCGCTCTCAGTATTCCTCCATATGCAAATCCTTTAGCTTTGGTTTGCATCCTTTTTGTTTTCATAATCAACCCAACGAAAACATTTAGACATGAGGCAAGATTTTGGGTATTATCGGTTTTGGTAAGTCAGTGTAATTAAATATTCCGGGTGCCATACCAAAGTTAGCGTTAAATCAATTCTTTATTTTGGAAACAGGGGCATATTGTAGCTGCTCCTTTCTTCCATGTAGGCTTTGCTGATTTCTGGCTGGCGGATCAGTTAAACAGTTTGGGCAACGTTTTGCTAGACTTCCAGTATTTGATATGCTTTTATGCCACATCTGAAGGTGACTTTGAGAAAGAAGCCGCAGGTAACTTACGAATAATATCGTCTAAATAAAAACTAATCTAAAACACTCCATTTTAATACTTTTGCCATTAGATGCATCTAGATGTGTCACAGGACGATCCTTTTACATTCGACCAATTGTTGCTTGTCTCCCGGCATGGTTTCGGTTTATGCAATGCTTGAGACGTTACCGGGATAGTAAGGAAGCCTTCCCACATCTTGTAAGCAAATCAATACGAATTAATTTAAATTTTAAAAATCTTAAATGTAAAAATCAATGTTTTTATAGGCTAACGCGGGCAAATATTCTACGACCTATTATAGGCTAACGCGGGCAAATATTCTACAACCTTTTTTGTGGTTTTGTTTTCCACCTTGAACCTCTACTATAAAGGTTTGTAATTCCTTAACTTATGCTACTCTTGATTATAATGTGGGAATAGAAAAATCGGAAATATGTACTCTATTGTTTCACAGAACACAATCAAGATAGTCTGAATCCATTCTTTTTTCTCTGGATTGCTGCATCAATCATTTCCTCATGCTACGCTTACATTTGGGATATAAAAATGGATTGGGGGTTGTTTGACAAAAATGCTGGGGAAAACACATTTCTTCGTGAAGAAATTGTATATTCTTCTCCCACCTATTATTACTTTGCCATTGTGGAGGACCTCATTCTAAGATTTGGCTGGGCGATTTCACTCAGCTTAACAGAGACTGGATTTCTCCATGGAGATTTAATGGTGTCAATCTTAGCCCCATTGGAGGTCTTTCGTCGTTTCGTATGGAACTTTTTCCGGTTGGAGAACGAACACTTGAACAACTGCGGTAAATTTCGAGCTGTTCGAGATATTTCAGTGGCTCCTTTAGGTAAGATTATGTAAATTTATCAGCGTTCAAAAGTAAAGGGCAAAACATACTTACTGAAATTTACTAATTAGATGCCTCCGATCAAACACTAATTTTGAAGATGATGGATGAAGCGGATGGCGTCACAAACAGAAAAATACGTAAGAAGATTACAAAAGGGGGTAAGAAATCTGGTGACCAACGAATTTTGTTGGAAGGAGATACTACTGATGATCCTGATACATAAATATGTTTCTAGAGCATTGTCCAAGTATACCTCTAAAATTTTTAATTTAGACGAAAATTTATTGATATGCAGTACCAATGCATTATTTTTAAACAGTGATACAAAAAGTTTTTAAAATTGGAGGCAAGCGTATGGTAGTCGTATACACAAGTCATTCTTACTGTTACGTACTTATTTTCGTTTATGAGTTTGCTTTTTGTCACAAAAGAGTCGGCCACTTGTAATATATGAAATGAATGTGAAAGGAAATATGACTCGATATGTATGCAGGTTTATATGTAAGTAAATATCTTAAAAATTTTCGCAAATAAACTTAAGCATTAATATCATCATATTGCTTGCATCTAGACAGTATTGATATGTCGTCGTACATTAATCCCCATAGAATTATCAAATGCACTTCTGTTCGGAATATATACATCAAAATCAAGTCCTCCGAAATGAGCAGGTCTGATCCGAGACGCTCAATGTTTCTTCGTTGCATAGTTTCATTCCTTCTTAATATGTAAATGGCCTTTAAGTGAGAAACTGTCACTGCCAGTTTGTCCTGCGCCGAATGGTTTTGGTAGCCTGGACAAAGTTCCCAACAATTTTCCAATATTATGGCTGCGGAGAGAAAGTTTGGAATGGTACAATTTGGAGGGTATGGTTCTGTTCCTAATTTTTTTGCAAAAATTGGGAAATATTTATGATTAAGTAAAGGTTTAAACCAGGATTTGCACAAATTAATAAAATAAAGTACCCACCTTGAAGCAGACCCTTGTAAATACTTCGTAATGTAGTTTCAAAAAGAAATGTTTGACTAGTATAATCACGACGAAGTTTCATCCAGTCTAAAGGCCCATCACATTTTGCAAGACTAGAAGAATTTAAACCTCTCATGACGGCATAAAACGAGAAAAAGTTTCCCATTGAAGTACGCAGTTGGTCTGCAATTTTTATCCATTTGCTGAATATTTCTTCCCTCACTTCACCCCCCAGTACTGTCACAACTACAAAGTGCGATAATGATATTGACCTCTCGATCACTGCGTTCCATCTGAATTGGGAATTCTCAAAGAATGTGTCATATAATTTGCAGGGTCTTATGACTTGGCTTTCCTTTGTTGGACTATTTTCTGGGCTTTGAGTATCATCGTTTTTCCTAGTTAGTACGTTCCAATCAACTTGTGTCATGTGGAAAGCCACTGCTCGATCGGAAGCTTCTAACAGTCTTGTGTTCACAGTCTAACGGAAAAATGCATTGGTGCATCATATTTCATGATTTCATAGGTACTCATTTTAAAATATCATACCTGAATAATAGCAGGATTAAGTACTGATTCCTCCATTTTGGTGGGCAAAATTATACTGGAAACATTTGATAGATCAAAGTTACTGTTTTGAGCTGGTCCTAACTCCTGTATGAATTTGAGCGACTCTGATCCCACGACTTTCTCTGGAACATAAGCTAATTCTTCAAGTAATCCAGTTGGTGGTCTAAGATCGAGTGATACTTGGCTTAAAATATCAGAGTGTGAACTTTTGTCACTTGAAATGCTATGTAAACTTTGAGACATTAGCCTCGCCTCACGGCTAAGGGAAACATAGTCATATTCACTTCCATCAGTTGAGCCGTACAACCTACTCTTGTTTGTCAACGGAGTAGTTCTAGGCCTGAAAAAATTTAGTAATTTTAGTTTAATATCACTTCAGTCCTGATAAAACAACATTATATTTCAAGTCTTACTTGGGTAAAGAAATTTTTGCTCCAGATTTTGCGGAAATAATTTGTCCGTTGCCAACATAGTACGTTATTAGATCAGACACTGTTGGAAAACTTTCATTCTCAAAGCGATATCCAAGTTGCTCGTAAATCGTGTTTGGTTGGAGAACATCCTGAATTTATAAAGATTTCAATTGAAATGTAATCAGTACATGAATAGGAATTTTATGGTATTGCCCAGTTAAAAATTTAAACCTTTTGTATGAGAAAATGGAGAAGGGCTCCTTTCCAAACGCATGATAAAGCATAGTCCCCTGGTCTTCCAGAACTGGTCGAGTCCCTAACGAGAAATTCGCCTTCTTCTTGCAAAATAGCTTCTGCTTCATGACGAGAAATATTGCCATGATACCATGCGTGTGCTCTTAAGTCACTGCTTTGCAAAGAAAGTTCCCAGTCAAGGAGCTCCCGATCCTTGACTACTGTATCTTCTGCCTCCATGTTTTTATAGCAATTAATTTTGAAACCTAGAGAGCTAAAGGTAAATTAAATTAATGGAAGACTTGGATTCTAAAAAAAACATTCCAAGTAAACACTCACTAACACATGGGTCTATGGTCTCCTTAAAGTACGCTGATTCCATGTCGATCGATACTTTTGCTCACTTATTCTGTCACAGCCAGCATCAATAATGTACCCATGACTCTTGTCAACAGGGAGTCCCGCTTCGGTGCAAATGAAAACCGGAGGGTGAGTAAGCTTATATAAAACTAACGGGGAGCCTACTTGTCTGCAGTCTTGCTAGAATTTTTTCATTTTCCTTTGTGAACAGCCACCCCTTTACTTGGTTGTGGACGAATCTAGTGAACTCTATACTGTATCTGAGGTATTTGGTCAACAAACCTTGTCGGAGGACTAAGATAGATGGGAGACGCTGTCGAGTGGTAAAACGTAAATTTACTTGCAAGAGTTTCTCCAAGCAAAAATTATCATTTTTTGCTTTTACGTAAATGACAAACGCAGAAATAATTAACCATGTATGGTGACGATGTATGATTTAAATTGTTTCATTAAAAATATATTGATAAATTAACTTGGTTATGCTAAAATAGAGCTTGTAATTTAAATAAAACTCAAAGCTAAAAATTAGTACCCAGAGGAGGTACCAATAAAAATAGATGAATTTCGGTTTGAAATTGATTGAATATTGAAAGACTACCTTTTCAGTTTTGAAACTTTGATTTAGTTTTTGGTTTCCCAGTAAAAAAACTGGTATTTTAAATTATACTAATTTAATACTAATGAGTTTTACTCAACAATCTTTACAAGTGAAAGTAAGTTTGTTGTAAAGATACATCTTCTGATGCTACCTATAGCAACTTCAAAAGTTTCTCATTCTTCAATTTTTAGTGCATTTCGATAAAGTGTACAAAATTTGACATATAGTTATTTTAAAATGCCTTGCTTAAAATTGTGATGCATTGAGAAAGTGCTTCCTGAGTTTCATACAGCTACTCTGTTTTGCCACTCATATTCCCCCATAATATATTTGAAACTGATATCCACATTTAAATATTACGAATGGAAAGAATAGCTGAGAAGCGGCGGGGAAAAGTAGAGTGAAAACGAGAAATTGTTAAAAACGTGAATATATGAAACCGAAGTCGTGAAAAAAGAAGGGTCATTTTTTCATGTCCTAATGTGGCAGTGCCTTTTACTCATGAAATATGCCCGTATGTGTATTCTCCTCTGACTGCATGATGTTGGCAAGAAAATTGAATTTGTTGGGAAGGGCTTGATGCTGGAGGCTTTAGCATATTTATTTTACTTATTCGTTCTTCCCTCTTTCGCGTTAACTCTTTTCTTTCACTCTGCTTACACTTTGCCGCTACAGAAGTCTGTGAGTCAAGCAATCGTATGCATGAAAAATGTCCCAGTGGATTAGTCTTCTGTATCTAAGAATATCCAAAATAGATTTTCACTTTTATTTCTCTGAGAAAGCTTGCTGCAAGGAACGCAATCATTCGTTTCCTTTCAAGCAGCACAATATCAGTTTTCAGTTTTCTCATAAAGAACAAAAAATACCTCGTTTACTCTACATGGAGGGAAATGGAGTGATTGTAAAGTAAAAGGCTTGTTTGAAAAATTGGGCATGATATGATAGCGATAGAGATGCATGCGTACCTACAAATCATACATGTTTTACTTGCTCTCATATGTAAAAAGCAAAGACGGGAATAGCTTCACAGAAAGTATCTTTGGATCTTCCAGATTATCTGTATTAATCTGTTGGGAGTCGTTTCCTGACTTTTGCCTTGCCTTTTTCTCTCTTTTCTCCCTCTTTCCCTATTTTCCATCTCCTCACCAATTGAATTTTCCAATGAATCCTAATGATTCTCGACCCCAAAATAAAAGGATCAAATCATCCTAACCCGACCACCACTTCTAGTAGTTCATCTCTTTATGCTTTTTTTTACTCTTTTCTCTTATTCTTTCCCCCTAAATAATCACGTTTTCTTCTCCATATCCTATAACTTTGTACAATTTTGACATCCCAGTTAGACTTCCAATTGCGATTAGGATTCTTCGGTAGTACTACCAACAATTCTTAGCTTTTCTCCAGTTTCATACAGGAAAAATGAATTCACTTTAGGTCGAAATACAATCTCCATATAATATGAATACGTACATACTTGACGGTATGACTCAAGGAAGGAATGAGTTAAGCATAAACTCCCTGCTTAAGTTAGCATTCATATTTATTTTATGTTCAATTTTCTAGCTGAAGCGATCGAATCCCTTTACAACTTTCTTTCGGGCGTTGAGACAGCCACCAAGTGATAACCATTCATCTGAATCTAACGCTTTATGGACTTTGATAACTTAAAATGCACGTTTCTATTCAAACAACCAATCGAGTAAACCTTATTCGTGTTATTGCACGAGACGAGCCTGTAGAATATTTACAGAAAAGGGTTATTGCCGTATGCCTAGAATACAATAAAATCTAACGTGAGAGATCAATTTTCTGGAATTTATATCAATGCTTTTAAGGGTCGCTCGAGAAATGTAATCTAGTCAGAAAAGCACCATATTTTATCGTAGACGTAGTGAAACAGCATACACCTTAGTACCATTCAAAGTTTTACAGCTCCCATGACGTATAACCATTGCGATGCTAAAGTGAAGTGCTTATATGTACTTGATTAAAACATTTCTTCATAAGCTTGGTGTCTTCTTCTAAAGTATTGACACTTTTGACTTTTCACTCTCTTCTTCCAAGGTGTAAAGGCGTGAACGAATTGTAATTCTCCTGGAAAATGTCCAGTATTCCCAGTAATGCATATTTAAATTTTCTGTAAAGTAGATACCAGCGTAAATACACTTTTACCTTTTTATTCGTTTTATTGAGACTGCGAGAATATTGAGCTATTAAGTTTACAAGCAATATTTCTTAGAGTGAGGAGTGTACAGATCTTTTGGTACACCAAAAGGTTTTTCGTTATTGTTTGAGTCATTGCTGGAGAAAGTTCCCAGAAGGGAAAAATTCTCATTTTCACATATTGAAAAGTTAAATTGATTGACATGTTGGTGGACCAACGGCAAAAACATGTCAAATAAAAGCTTTATGTTCGCTTTGCTTAAGGAATCCCTGGTGATTGCTGGAAAAACATTGGTCAAGCTTTTACGTGATGTCATCCCAAAGCTTGAACGATTAGAAACTCCAAAACCTAACATATTGGTTCGTTTCTTGTTTCAGCGATCACATGTCAGGTTGAATTAGTCAAAGAAAACCTTTGTGGGATTTAGGGGTAAAATTGAATATCTTTTTAAAGTTCAAATGTTAGTTTTTCTTTCAAAAGGATCGTCAACTTTCTTGATTTAACTTTCATATTACTTTGTAAAATCAATGAAATAGCAAAGTCAAACTACATTTTTACTAGTATGTAATATGCACAGTCGAGATGAAAATTAAATATCATAAACTCGAGTTGATATAATTGAAACTTTTTCTTTCAAAAAGTCGCAAGTGAGAAAATTTGTAGAAACACAAGCTTTGCAACATACAGGTACAATATCAATACATTCAGAAAATTGTTTCCAACTCGTGAATAATTAATAACAGTGATGCGACCCTATGATCGGAAAAATGAGTCGCCTGGGATTTGCGTGTCAGATGATGATGAAGAATTTTTACGCTGGAAAATAACGTAAACAAACATAAAAACTTTTGGGTGGGTTATTTGATCCCACACAATGAACAAAAATCTAACTCGTACAGTTCTATAGGGAAGATTACCAATACTATTTCGTTGCAGAGTAATCTTCGTTTCGGCATGCATGTCAAATTCCCCTTTATCGCAAGTTTTGATCAGAGCGAATTACGTTCTTTGTGCTTGAGGGATTTTTTCCGGGAATCAATGCCATGTTCCAGGTTTGAAAAAATGATAATTCATTACTGTATCATATCGGTCGGCTCATCACAGTTTCAGTTGATACGCCTTTTTACTTAATGCTTTTGTCTAAAAGTTAATCAAGTAAAAACCTTTTGCATAATTAAAAGTCATGCAATATTGAACTACACTTTGCATACTTATGAAGCAGTGCTTCAAACTAGCGGAAAGGCTACCTTTATGAAATTTTACTCAATCTGTTAATTATCAGTTTTAGTAATATACTGATTCTATCCATCAGAAAGGAAAATTGGGGCGAAATGTTTGTATCTACAAGTTCCCAAAGGAGTCGCGTGAATTATCGGTATTAAAGCTCAAGAACCATTAGTTCTGGATAATTGAAGAGACTATTTTTATCACATTTCCAGTCTTTCTACAGATTCCTAGTAATATGAACTGGGCCAAGGTTTTCCATGACATTTTTACCGATGCTAGAACTTTAGCTTAATTTTAACGCATAATTTCGCAATCAATTTAAACCTTGTACTTATTACAGTTATTTAAGATTGTAAAACGATTTTACATACAGGAAGCTAAAATCTTAGTCAACAATCTAGCTTAAAAAATGTGGCAATAATAATAGCAAAGCTAATAATGTTTGACCATAGTATTAAAAATCATAAAACTATCTGAAAACGAATAAATTAGAAATATGCAGAAAGTAGTCTCGAACTAAGTATAAAATGACAATGCATCAAAATGGAAGTATACCGAGATAAATAATGTCATCATCTCCTGATATTCTTGCTCGTTCATCATATCAAGCCTCGTACCGTGAAAATTACTCCTCCATTCATAAAGGGGAAGCGGTAAGCATGAACCGAGACCCAGATCTGCCGAAATTGTAACAAGTGAAATGCAGCATCACTAAAGAATTTCTAGGCAGTTTACAGGAAAACAGGAGCAACCTCAGAAATCATGAAACTACATATTATGTTCCTTAGAATGTGAAACAGATTGGAGTATTTAGAACTGTATTATTTTCCTTTCTTCTATGAAGTAAAAATTGACCAGGATTCATTTCAGCAAAAAATTCTGATCCCCTTGCTATGAATGATTGAGAGACGAAAAAACCAAGTCAGAACATTCCTTTACCATATCAAAGTTTACTATTACCCTTGTTGGCCCCAGGATTGTAGCATTATTTTAGGGAAAAAATCATGCCCTACAGTGGTAAATAAGAGGGAATGCAGGTGTTTGCACTCACACATATTCACAGAATAAGAGAAGACAAGGGATACAGGGAGAGTTTGTTAAAATGGAACAATAT
This sequence comes from Lepidocyrtinus dapeste, assembly GCA_036850885.1. NCBI lineage: Eukaryota > Metazoa > Arthropoda > Collembola > Entomobryomorpha > Entomobryidae > Lepidocyrtinus > Lepidocyrtinus dapeste. Next base: position 13,205 of record JAANSQ010001530.1, read on the forward strand.
GAAAGCGAGAGAAAAGAGGAAGCACATTTTGTAACAGGAATGATAGACATAAAAATATATTGAGGGAGAAAGAAGTGAACATCCATTATGAACGAAGCATTAGGGATGATAATAGGAAGAGGAACAACGAACAAGTAAAGCATCCAAAGAAGTATATGATTGTATGCTGATGTTGACGATATGTAGACGCTGACAGGCATGGTTTTGTAATGATGTGTTGAGATGTGTCTTGCTTTCCTTTCACCACAAACAAAAACATCATAAAGCCTAGTGAAAACAACAAAGGTATTAATGTGATGATTATTATCGTTTTATTCACTGCGTGAAAAAGTGATTACAAGGAGAAAAACCTACCACCTCCATTAAGACATACATCTCTTTTGAAAGACACACAAATGCTTTTGATAGTCTTAATAACAATAGCGAGAATAATAACGATTTGTGTATGTGTACATACTCGTCGTTGCCAAAAATATGGAAGCGATAATAATTAAAAATAATATAAAAATATTAGCAATAGGGTCGAAGTAACGAGCGGAAAGGGAGTCTTTTGTCCGATATGAATAGGTAATAGTAAAGTAAAGGGAAATTATGAAATGCAATAATGAGAAAAAGAACGTGAATTAAATATCACTGTGCGCATGTAATAGGTATGACAAGGGAAGACATGGAAGGAAGTATTTTTTAAGAATGTATTTTGTAGATGTAGTTAAGAGAAACTGTTTGGGGTTAGAAAGATGGAATAACACAAGGCAATGAAACAATCGGAGAGGAAACGCAGTAAAAGAAAAGTATCAACCAGGGATTTAATCTGTTTCTCTTTTTAGCAGATCTTGGAGAAAATGGAGTAGAGAGATGAGTCAAGTGTTAAGAGATCAGGATGGAGAAAAACAAGCTTTTATTGCTATCTCTCTGATAGGAATTAAGCCTCTATACATACCCACACGAAGCACCTACATGCTTATGAAATGCAACGCTCTAAAAGGAATTGTTTTCTTTTCACTAGTAAAGCTTTGCTGCTTTCTTTTTTTAATGTTATTTTAGAAAAACCATAATTTTCTTGTGCTAGAGAAGAACTGAAAAGAGCAGAAGGGGATATAGAGAATGAGCATATAGCTTAAAACCGGAATGAAAATTGTATAACGAACTATAGTAAAGAGACGGAGAGAATGCTTGTACTTTTACTTGCTCTACGAGAGTCGAGCTTTGGTTGTGTAATGTGGGCAACTTGAGATGAATCTCGTTTTCATTTCCACTTTTCACAGTGCATCTTTGGCTTTGCCACTGCACTGCTTCTATCCTATCACTGTCAAAAATTACAACTGCCTCTCGTTCTCCGGAACATTACTTAAAATAAAGGGAATCTGGTTTACACTCTGTTGCTCTTCTAACCATATGTTGAGCAATAAAGCAGATTCTTTTCCGAGACTTGATTGTGTAATTATGAGGAAAGCATGAGTAGTTCATGGAATGAGATAATGATTTTCAGTTTCGCTTCCACTCGACTAGTGTATATGAGGGCTTTTAAACATAATCTTTTGCATTTCACTTGGTCACTTAAACTAATGATAATCATTATCTTTATGAAAGGGAG
>JAANSQ010001531.1:0-14796 GCA_036850885.1 Lepidocyrtinus dapeste
ATGAAAGTATAACCATATTCACCAATCCTACCTGCCAGTTTGCAAAGGAGAGTTGGAGAGGACAATCTTATCAGGCAATTGCACACATTCCATAAGCTTGGGACTGTGATTGAGTTGGGCAACAGGAATCAATTCAAATTTAATAAGTGAAAGTTATGGACAGACCAGGTGAAACTGTAAAGACGAATGGCAGGGAAGATTTGGAAACTTTTGTACGCTTGGGTTCATCATTTTTAGTTTATTTAGAACTTAACAATTTGGGGGGATACTTGCCATTTCGTTTGGGTATATTCATTCCGTAAATTTTATTTTTGTAAGAAATTGAAGATAAACAAGGAATATTGCTGTACAAAAATAGGCGCCTAGCTTACACTACAAAGTTTCCATTGTTTACTTTTCATTGAGGAAGGTACAAAAGAACCTCTTAATAATTGCGCTTCCGTATCACAGCATGCCATGACACCTTTCTTTGTTTCTTATTTTGAATGTATCTGATAGTAAATCGAGTCTTGTATCAAGTATTTCCAGACTCTTTGTATTATTTAGTTGTGTTCCAAAATCCATATTCTTTTTCTTTAGATAAATTATAGTTAGTTGATCGCAAACAAACAGTTTATGCAGGGTTTTTACCTATCACTTCTACACCACTTGGAGTTAATTTTGTTTTTTTCTTAGAATCAGGTCATTCTAATTCTGATTGTCAATTTTATTCTAGCATTATTTCCCAATGGTCGAGAAAATGAGAAAAGCAATAAAATAGAAAGTATTCTGAGGTGTATGTTGACTTTTGCTTTTTAAGAGTGCAGTTAAATCGAGATTTCAGCGTATCCAAACGCCTTTAGTTTCATCAAGTTTTTTCTGTTAACGTTAGTTGGGAACTAGAGTTGGTAAATTGAGCAACATAACATGCTTTACTTTCTCTAGAGACTTTTTGGACGCAAAAATCAGGTTTAGTGCTGGCAAACTCAATTTGTTTCCGTCCCAAGGAGGTTCAATAAATTGAATATGTCTTCTTTTTTTTAAAAAGTACATAGCGTGAAACTTGCGATAAAAATGCACATAAAGATATAGCTCTTACCTAATTTAAGTACATATTTTACTCAACTTCAGTGAAGGGCTCAACAGCTCAGTATCTCCGTTGTCCATTGGTTGTGGCTATTGAAGAATAAACCTATCTAAAGCGATTTTAAGAAATACTACATGATCATGAGTAGTATAGAGTATTTTATTACCCTATACTCAAGTTCAAGCATGTTTTTTAGTTTGAAAGTTAAAGGTAGTGGATGGAATCGTACATTTTTTAAACTGAAACAAACAGCGCAGCCAACTTTTAATGCAGGTATCCTGTAGAATAGCAGTTTTGAAGTGTTTTCCGTTTTTTCATTCAAACTTGGTTCCAGTTTCGCGGAAAATATAGACGTTTCTCTAATGTTTACACATATTCTTGATGCGAAAGTTGTAGCGAACAACTGAAACTTTGAGTTAGCTTTGTAGCCTCCCCTTTAACGAAGTGGGAAAATACTTTGTGATTTCCATAGTTTTCCTTTGAACAAATGCATTGCATCATTGCATGCTTTATATTGCTGGCAATGAGTGATATTGATATAGAACTAGTACTTGCTTGACTAACTTGCACAATGTGAGTCTCAATCCAACCGGAGCAAGAGACTAGCTCAAACAAACGGAACCAGAACGTTTTTTATCTGCAAATCCACAAAATGTGATTCTCCAACGGGATATATTTAAGAGTTTTCGTGTTGCATACTTATTTTCAAAAGGCTTTTCTATCTCGGGTTACAAAAATTATCAGTTCCATGGCACACAAACTACATTCATATTTACAGGTTCCAACCATTCTTCCAAAAAATGTATTCATTGAAAGTGAAAAATGAAAAGGAAATGGTTTGATGGCTTTCCTGAGAGTACTCTTCAACTTATACATTTTTCTGACTTTTGGAAAAATATTCAAATTCAAAACAAATTGAGGGAACCTTATATTGAAAGATGATAAAGTCAATATTGATAGTGAGTGATTGGATTGGACTTAGGAGAATGTGTGTAGGGCTGATTGAGGTGCACCAAGGCATCTACTTGCTATAAATTTTACGAAACGATTCATTCACAAGATGAATGCTAAACCTTGTAGAAAAATGGAAAAAATGAATCTCACGAGTCAAGCCATTTTTTACTTAAGAGAAAGCTGAAGCTTAGAGCATACGAAATCGGGGAAAAATGTAGCTTTTGTTAAGTAGATTCTTTATAAAATCACGTAGGGTATTTAAGAACATGCAGATTTTCTGAATTCTTTATGCCTTTTCAATAGGAGTTTGTATTACTAAATTATAGTAAATTCTAATAGAAAAATATACGCTGCCCGTTTATCTAGGAGAGAATTTTTTTTAACGATGTGGCCATCTTTCAAGACATTTTTCCCTTACTTTTCAACTGATTATATGTTTTAGCACGCATCATTTGTTATCATACTGTAAAAAAAGAGTAAAGTAACAATGAAAGAAATAAAAGAAGATGTTGTACAATGTACTTGAATAAGGAAGATGGAAAGAGAGGGTAAAAAATTAGTACTTAAAGCATGATTTATTTCTTACTTTCCCACTAAAACCCCGCTCGTTTCTCTTTTAAACTACAGAAATGATTGCAAAAGTAACTAGAGTGTAAAATACGACACAGTTTCTAAGCCTTGTAGTAAACACCAAAATACTTCTCTGGGAGATGAACCATTGCAAAAATAATTATGTACGAACGACTTTACTACTTACGCTTTAGTACTATGCAAAAACAAAATCTGGTTTATGGAGTTAGTTTTTAAGAAAAACCAGGATTGTTTTTCGTTTATTTAAAGAAATCTGAAACATTTGCGCTCTTATAGTTTCAAAATTTTCCGAGCAGAAGAGAGAAGAAAGTGTCCAGAGAACATGATTCGTTAAAATTCTGACGGCATGCTCTGTACTTATAGCCGTTTTACTTTCGGTCGGTTTTTTATAAAACGTGTGCGCTATGAAACGAGCAATGAACTGTGCTTTTTTGATTGAAGCCTTACATTGTATTTGCTTGCTTAGGTTGAAGATGCAAAAAGATTCATAGTTTATGTAACAAAGAGTGAAGTTATGAGTTTTCTAGAATATCGGCTATTAAAATGTTCCTCGATGAAGTCGTTTCTAAGAAGTAAAATGACACCACTCTTCTCAAACTCAGTAAGACGAGAACAGACATGAACGTTTTAGGGCGGAGTAGAGTGTGTTGTCGCATCCTGATCCGTTATTTCTTTGAATAATGTTGCTAAATCTGGGCTAGTGTGTTTTTCATCCTTTGTCTAGATTTCCATGATTTACTGAAAAAATCTATTTGTGTGGATATTCGTAGAAAAAATGGAAACATTTTAAAAGTGATCGGGACATTTTAAATTTAAAAAACACATTGTTACATTATGTACATATTGTTTTAGTAGAGAACACGTATAGGTCATGTTGTTGTTGTTGGTAAGTTTGAGCGTAGACAAAAAATGAGATTAGAAAAACGCGATGGATAGACAGGAAAACAATCGCAAAGTAATTATATTATTTATAAAAGGAAAATAAGAAAATCTAAGAAAATATTTATAACAGCAGCAAATGGAGAGACCATTTTTCGTAACTAAATATAATGCAGTGCAGTTTAGAGGAGATTGTCGTCGCTTCTGTTGCGATGCAGGCAGAAAGTTCGTTCTTTGGTGATAAAATGAGCAGAGAAATTCATTTTCAAGAGAGGCAAAGCAGTTTGCAGAAGCGTATTGCAGGAATGAAAAAAAGGAAAATGAGATTTTCATATTTGAACATGGCTCTAGCAAGGAAGCTTCCTCCTTGAATAAGTTAATCGTTGCAATAGCGATTGGAGACCTACCCTTATAAAGTTACGCTAACACATTTAGGAGGAAATGATTAGAATAACAGATGATGAAATAGATTTTGTCATGAGCAGTGATTGAGATTCCGTCCTAAATACCGATTTATGTGAGTGGAAGTTATTTGGGAAGGAGATCAATGACAAACAGTTTTCTTTGGCAAATCCCACTTTAGAAAGTAGTTCGTATACATTGTAGGCGTATAAAATGTGTAGCCAAATGGAGAAAGATGATGTTGAGTAACGGGCGGATAAAATATGGACGTTTTTTCTAAAAAAAATATACCCACTATACCCAATATACCTTCCCTATCCAATTTGCTTGTCATATTACTGCTGCATTAATCTATTGAATTCATTGTTTCAAAAATCTAGAATAAGTGCTAAGATTGGAAAATTCATTTTACTATATTAAAACGAAACGAACTTCCAAATCATTTTAAGTCGTCAATGTTGGTGACATGTTTGTTAAATGAAAGTGCGTTTTAAAATTGCTTTTGAATAGATATACTTTCATGTATAATTCAATATTATATCTTCTCGTCCTTAGCAAATTACATAAAAAATAAATTAATTGTCAACACAAGTAAGCTTAAATCTTGAAGCAAATTTAGGATTAAATCAATGAAACACTTATGCTCCGACCTTTTAAACAATTAATGGCTCTCCCTACTGGAAATGAACTAAAAGAAAAGTCAATTGTTTTTGTAATTTATCAAGGTGAAAGTTACGTCAGTACCTCCATCATACTAACGATTAGTTTTGGCAAAAACACAGACTTTCTAAATGCGTAGAACATCCGCGAAGCTAGAATGAATACATAGTTTTTGATTTTTTACCCAATTGAAAAATTCACTCCAGCAGGCAGACTTAACTTTATCTTCGTGAGCTCGATGTATTGCAACTTACCAGCCATTGAGCCATTTGTTCATGGAGATCTACTCGATGGTCTAAAGACCTAGGGAAAACTCTAAATAAGTTTAGCTCATGTCCTCGATCAAAAAGACACATTATTTACTGAACACTGATCTATAATTAACGAGCATGTGTAGGTGCATATTATTTGCACAAATGGGATATCGCATCTGAATAACATAAATCGTTTTCGGAAACTTTCGCCCTTTATAAACTAGACTATAACGTCATTATTGTTCTGGATATATGTATTTTAATGAACTATTTACAAATGAATTGGAAACAAGCAGAAATTAATCATTTGCAGAACGTTTAGACTTTTGCTGAAGTATAAAGCAATACCATCGAAATACTTCAGTTAATGAACTATTACTCTCTCACAAACACTCCATGTAAGTACACCAGTGACACTCAATGCCTTCGGCATTTTCGGAATAAAATTTAAACGATCATTAATAATATTTAAGCTTAAGATCGTCGATTCGCAAGTCCAAGAATATACGTGATCCGGAGTAATTATGCACTCCGGATCTAAAGTATTGTAAGTATATATATGATCCGGATTCCGGATTATTGAAATGCATAACGCCCACTCCTGCCGGCGCCTTACGCCTGGGCGGGCACCTTACGCTTGGGCAAGTGTCGGGCGCCTGCAGGGACGGGCCTTATTGCACGACTCTACTCCGGATATAAAGTATTCAGCCACTCCGGATCCTCCCTATTTGCTTNTGCTTACATACAGTGCTGCCCCCTGCGACTCCCTGACAGACACACACACAGAGATCAGATGTTAATACATAAGATCGATCGTAAGCATCATGGTTTAAATATTAAATGGGAAATAAGGAATAAAAACAGGTCCCATCCACATACTCTTCATCTTTGCAACGATGGCTGAATGCTTTTTTCGAATGAAAACTAATTTCTATATAGCACAGACGAAGGTCCCTCATCAGATACTCTACTTTCTGCTAGTTTTCAAACGGAATTTAGCGCAAGAATGCTCAATTAAAGGATTTACCAAATCAAAAAGGTTTGTACTTTAGAACTGGTACCTCCATGTCTGATGAAAAGACTAAGTTTTCTAAAATAGCAATGAACTATAGATCTCAGGGTATCGACCAGTAGAACTAAAAACGGCTGGAAGTGAATGAATACTAGGAATAGACTAGATAGTCTCATTCAATTTGAATCTATGACAACGAAGTTTGAAATTTCAAAGGAGACAATGACCATACAAGAAAATTAGCTTAAAAGGTTAATCATGTTGCCGCATTATACGCACCAATAGCAAAAGCCACTCGCCACAATTCATGAGGGTTTAGTATGGTGGCTTTATGGTTAAAAGTACACCTCTCCCGTTCGTGTGGTGGCAAGCTCACATTTTACTCATTTCATTACGTAAAACCTCCTTCAGGACTAGAAGTAGATAGTTATGGTGAATACCAGAATTTCTTGTGTTAATAACCCCCAGCAATTTGTAAACTCTGGGTTTCTACATTTACAAGTCATCCACACACATACTTGCTGCTGGTCATTCTCCTCCTGTACGATACAATAATGATTTCTACGAGTGGGCCAAGACCGACATTCTTCCCGGATTTCTGCACATATGTCGCACATTCTGGAAGACAAGAAAGACAAGAACTGTTGGCGATTCTACAAGATGAAGTTGTTAACCCAAACCCAGTGCAACCAACCAACTATTCATGTCCCCCATGACAAATGTAGAGCGTACTTTATCGCTCATTCATCGAAACTAAATTATAGTATCATCAGCATTATTTCATCCAATCTTTCTCTGCTTTCCCCGTTTTCTTTTTATTTCTTCACATCATCACATGGCGTTCCCATCTCTCCCAGACTCGTCATTATTGCGTCAGCTCGTTGATTTGATTGCTTCACTAGTGCAAGACAAAATAGAGTGTAAACAAAACAACAATAAATAAAAACCCAGGCCTGGCTAACTGTCTACATCAATACAAGTTTCTTGTTTGGAAGTAAGACAACAAGAAAGACCGAGACAATATAGTAGAGTTTCTTGCTAGATTCCTTCCCTTCTTTGGAACATTTTCCCTTTCCAACTTCCCCTTGCAAGTTGCAACCTATTTTTTACCAAAGACAAAACAGAACACAAGCTGAAACTCTATCTAGATTCTGGATCCTATCTAGATTCTGCAGGGATCTTTCAAAACACACCGTTTCCTTTTTCGAGTATAGCACAAGTGCAACTGATAAACCTAATACTGTACATTACTTTGTTTAGCAAGAAAAAAAACACGAAACAATTTTACCCTTTTATCTTATTGGTGAAGCCTTAGAAACAAGTAATTTTCCCATGTTCTTCAACTACAACAAATACTACTGAAGTTCCGACACTCGAAGATGGCGAGTATTTCTGGTAAGATTTGTCTTATCATGATAAACCTAACTTGTTCCAGAAGTATGTATTTACAAATATGCACATGTTGTACATAACTAGCTTAGATTTTTTCGATAAACAGGAAGAAATTCGGTTTTACGAAAGAATGAGTATGTACATTCTGCATCTGTACATGCTTGTGTTTCCCGTTGCATTCTGTAGAATTTGCTGGGTAAATAACTAGCATATGGACTACATGGGACAAGGACTAACCCATGGAAAATACTAAATGTTGTAGGGAACTAGTTAGTAAACAACTAAGCCAAGTTTTTTTATTTCGTTTCTGAACTGAACGGAACTATGCAACGTACCCATTGTACATAGCTGTATGGATGGAATGGCGAATGACATAGTTTCTCCAAAAATCCACGTGTTCCATTTATCCTTCCATATTACAAAGGAAACAATCCTTTTTTCGTCTTGTAACTAATGCACACACGTTTCCATATGGACCCTATCAACACATTTGCTGTATCTTGTCTCTCGCACTTACATTACATAATATCTGCCTAATCCGCATTGGAGACTGTATTCTCTGGATTTCTCTTTGGTAGGTTTTGATTCGCTTAGATGTATCGCTCCATTTAGTTGTTGTAATTTCACAAGGCATTTTTGCTGGTTCATGTAACTCGAGTAGTTTACATGACTCGAACGTCTCGTACTCTGTCCAAGTTAGACGAGCAACGAAGAAATTTTTGCATTGCTTCAATGAAACAAATATGTCTCCAGAGGGAAAACATAAGGCGAGAAAGATGCCCCAACTGTTATAGCAAAGTGAAGCCCATGTAATGTAGCAGTACTAGTCCAAAAACAGTGTGCACTTTCTCTTCTAACGTGTTTTTCATCAATTCGTGTTTTACGAGCAAGAAAAATGAAAGCATTTTTCTTATCATAAAATGCCACTTTATCTATGCAAGTTGAACCCACAGGTATAAAATACGGCGAAAATGGTGAAATGCGTCAGGTGGTCATTTTATGTCGTAGCAAACAGGCTGGCAAAGATAATACTCATAGCACGTAAGTTTAGACTTGAAATACCATCCACCACCACAATGTTGTGTTCTGTCAAGGAAAAGGTAAAATGAATGGGATTTCCTCCACCATATAAAATATAGGAGAAAAGTGGGCATCAAACCTGTAGAGTTTTCCTTATCGATTAACTATAGTCTCGTTTTTTTGCAATTTGCGACAAGAACACGAAACCTGGTTATTGCGGTCGTGGTGAATGTGAACAACTATACTAGGAGAAAGATAATAGTTTTAGTGATATCAACGTACTGGATTATTATTGACAGTAAGCGATCCGAAATGATTGCCCACGTACAATAATACATGATACCTGTTTTTTTCAGAATATTTCCTAAGCATTAACTCAACTCTGTTGAGTTGCTCAATTGCCATCGTTTTTGCTGAGGATAAATAACGTAATTCTAACGATGAGGTGTAGTCTCAAACCAGCTGCTTCAATCAGGTCAGAAAGAAATCAGGTCTAGTCTAAATGGGACTGTTATCTCCGAGAAACGAATTGATTTTGTCGACGAACTAAACAAATTCTAGCTTTTTAATTAACACAAGTGGTGAAAATTTAGTAAAAGTGCGCAGGGGAAATCGGGACGTGCATTCCAGGTAAGCTGCCTTGAGACACACACGTTTCATTAAATTTTAAAGTTAAGCGTTTTATAGGAGCAAGAGCATGTGAACACATTGAGGAAAATAACACAGAACCTGGTGAAATCTTGAAAATGGTTGTATTATTTACTGTCTTGATATTCACGTTTATGTACACTTTCCAAAAGTTAATTTGCTATTGTACAATGTTTGCTTTTTAACAAGGAAGCAAAAGTTTTCTCTACTATTTCCTTAATGCTATACTATGCTCAATGTTACGTAACGAAGGGAAATCATTAAAAACATTTCCCATAGAAACATGAGGAATTGCTTTTACACTTCGGGAAACGAACAATAATTAAAAACCACCTTGCCTGACTAGAGAACATATACCCTCCACTGTAGTGTGTAGTCGTAAATTTTAATTGGCGAAAGTTGACAAAAGTTTATTATTCTTGTATGTAATTGGACAAAATTAAAACTTATTAATTTTCAATAGGATTTTGTGAGTACCGTAGATACACTTATAGATAAAATTCTGTAAGCCTTTGTTCGCACAATACACACTCGTTATAAAAATCAAACTTAAATTATAAAAACTTGTAGCAATTGTGAGACGTAAGTGGTGAACTTTCGTGCGGAGTTTATGGTCTCCAAATTTCTCATTCGAGGATCAATCTTCTATTGGGCCTTTCTATTAAAAAAGTTTTTCATTTTTTTACCTGCTGAGGTTTATTCATTTCAAATATCAAGCCTATTGCTTGGGATCTATTTAGTCTTTTCATCGTAAGGTTGCTTTCTTTGAAAAGGAAACTTTTTTCGAGTGGAGGATACAGAATAGGCCTTTTAGTAGGCATTTCAAATGGAATTGAATTGAATGTAGAGTGTATGGGAATGGGGGTAAATATAATAAAAGCTCATTGTTTAGTTGCTCTTGCAGAATATGTGTAAACGAGCCGCGAGGCAGGGCATGACAAAAGTGCAAGGTAGGAGAACTGAATATGTGTGTAGATCTCGTTATTTTCCTCCACGAAATTTTTCTCTTCACCCAATATTTACATAGTAAATGCATAGGAGCCTACCCATATTATCTTCCCTGTCATGAATATTTACGAACTGGAAATGAAAATGTTGTCAGCAAACATGGTTTACTTTGCCAAAGTTAGCCAAACAAATAGTATAAAGGTATTTGCTCGTAAAATGGATGATGCCTGGAAAAACTTCATTTCATTTGTATTTGCCGCGTGAGAGGTAAAAGCCGAAAAACGTAGAGCAATATTTACCTATGAACTTTTTGTTAGCTAAAGAAAGTATTTTCACATCTTGTAATTGCACCAGTGGCCCACAAAATTATTAGAATCATTCTACTCAACTCAGCAGATCACACATTATCATAGCGTACCAAACACTTCATGACCTGTTTTCGGTAGAGCTTGGTTGACTTCCATGAGTCTCCAAGTCTATTACAATTAATGATTTTTTAGCATGATTACATTGGTACAACGGTACAAGTATGCTCACATATTTTTTTTTTTTGTTAATATGCGTTCTTAAAAGCTATCAAATTCTTGGATAGATGATATCACGACACGAAAAGAAATTTCATTACTTTCCCCCCTCTCTGACCGTAATCCACAAAATTAGAAAAAATGCTAGTAGATTTGTCGACACGCACCGACTGATTAATTTCACCAATGACATTATTTCTGTTTCGTTACTATAGCTGATTATCATAAGGGAATACGTTTCCGATAGCGTGTTTGTCTGCTGCATAATGGGAACTGCACACATTCTTTATTTAATCCAAAGTTTTATGGGATAATAAAAGCACGCTTCAATTTTTAAAGAAAATGAAAATGGAAGGATAAGGAATAGTCAAAAACAATTTTCCGACTAAATGTTTGAAACGGTGCAACGGGTTTTTGATAACAGTGTGCAATGTGCAAACGGTTGGCGATTATGATTCTCAAAGGAAGTACAGGTGAAGATTTAGGTCAAATTTTTGTCTTTGTAAGATTTTCTTCCTATTGCCTCGTTTATATAATGAGTTGGAGGTTTAAACTAAGAAGGATTTTTTAGGGTCTGATCTTGTTATGTAATGATGATGGTGATGATGATGAATGTAGAAGCTTTCCCTATAGTAGCAGTTGTTCCCACTTACGGAAAAAATTTAATGCATAATTTGACTACACGTAGGAGAAGCGTTTTGCCTTGTATTTTTTGGAATTACTACATCCTTCCAACATAATTGGACATGTCCTCTCCAACTTAACAAATTAGATTCATGCAATGTGGCCTTCTGAAGATTTTTCCCTTACTGGTGGGAATGATGAGATAAACTTAATTTAGAGATTGTGTCTGTACTAGGAAATTTTGTGAATACCAAGACATTTATTGGCATAGAACACACGTATCACCTTTCTAATTTTCTGTGAAATGAGAATGAATGAATGCGATTCTGGTAAAAGTGAGATTTTTTAAACCGAAAATTCAGAACTATTCTCATTATAATCAAATTTACTAAGCTGTGGTTGACAAAACCATGAGATGAGAAATGTGTTGCGTAATCCGAAAACTGTCATGAGTAAGGTTTAGAAAGGATGGGAAGACAAAACCCCGGATTGAAAATTTTCCTTCTCTTTTCCGAAAACTAGTTATTATGTTAATTATAGAATTATATGATGCAAACGACTTTTGTCTTACAAAGTGCGGATGTCGTGTTGACAAAGATTAATAATCCTGTGAAATAGAATGCTCCTGTTAAAAATAAGATCACCTTCGGAGACAAGAGAGATGAAAGAACTTAAGGACTTATTAATAAAAAATATCTTGGGAGAAACTCAGAACTCAAATGGGTGCAAGTCGTGGAGTCTTATAATGCTAAAGATTTTCATGGCATTGACTGCAAAACAAGACATTTTTGAAAAGGAATTTGCATGCACTGATTTCGATCCAACTTTGCTTTATCTCTTTCAAATATGTATATATACATGGTTCTTGAAAATCTTGCGACAGTTCAAAGGGTGGAAAATTGGGAAGAGTTGGGTTGTAGGATTTTTACATAGGTCATAATCAACCTCTTTCAAGGGAATTTTCCGGAAATTAATTTCACCAAACAGGTCGAGAGTAAACTTGGGATGGTAAGAAAATATCGCGGTTTCTTGGTGCATTAACAAGGACCCCGGGAACGTTTCATCCTTAGTGTTTAAGGAAGTGTCAGAAAATCGGATATAGCGTAACCTCACCCCTGCTCAATCTCGGTGTGACAGGGTGCACTCAAGAAAGGCCGCAACTCGCTTTTCTCCTCTAGTTCGTGAAGTTTTTTCAAAAAGATTTTTTTCTTTTCTTGGAGGAGCGGGAAAGAGGTCCTTGATCTGGAAGAAAATTTTTGTGACACTTACCGCTCAACTCAGCCCATATTCCTTCCAAAATCCATCCATCTCTTGAATGTAGTCTTAAACCCAGCAATAGGTACATCTATCCATCACACGTTCGTTTTCTTCCACTTAACTTCTGTTTTCATTCTTGTCACCTTCGTTGACTCCGTCTTTGTCGTGTTTTCGTGCACGCTTTACTTTTCATCTTGTTTTTTATTCTATCTGGGAGGAAAAAAGTAGCACAGGAATTACAGAGGATGTACACGCGCATAAAAAGGAAAAACAAAGTTTTGATAAGAACAGCTTCAAGACAAAAAACTAAGATGGGAAGAAGAAGCGTTTATTTGGCCCAAACCAGGCTTGACTTGACGCTCTGAGATTTTTAAGCAGGTAGTATATATGTACATATTCATACATGCATACATTCTTATACAATGTACACCCATAAGATTCCCACATGACAAGATAAAGAATTGAGGAAAGAAGGATTCTCAGCTTTCTTCAATTTCGAATGATGAATGACTGACTCGCATCAAACCTACAGAAGAAGAGGAACTACGTGAGGGGTAAAGAAGAATGTAAGTGGTGACTACCTATCCAGGGACATGATCTACGGGCAAAAACTCTTTTCTTTCTCTATTTCCTTGCTTCCAGCATCATACTAGTCCCTTTTCACTATTTTGTTCTAGTGTTCCGCAACAAGAAGTGAAACAAGTAGCAAAACTTGTTTATTTCGTTATTTTGTGTTTGAGACACCCCACTTGTATAAAATACCTTCGTAGATGCCAGTAGATGCAGTCTCTTGAGCACTTTTTGCTACGCTTATGAAGGAGATAATGCAGAAGGATGACTAGAGCAATAATGCAATTTGCTTGGAATGTTTCTGGAGCAATGTAACATTACGAAATGATATAAAGGTATAGCGCGCAATGCATGCATAAATCAGGCCAATGGGTGTTCCGCAGCATAAGCATTACCTACCAATTTTTATAGTTCTGTAAAAGAAAAATATAAAAAAAATAACGTACCAGAGCCAAGCAACATTTAAGTTCTTCACTACGCTTTTCCAAACCTTTTGTTTTATTTTGTCTTTTCTTTTATTTCAAATATGTATCTAAATGTTATATGTGCATAATAAAAAAAACTGTTCCACGCTTGTTCCCTTTCGTTCGATTCCAGTCATAAAAATGTAATGGTGGATTTTTTAACAGAAGTGATACATATTTACATATATCTATTGCTTAGGACGTTAGGTTATTTAGTTATTTTTATGAGTGCTCCTAGAAGTGAAGTGAGTGTAAGAACTAAATGGAGAAAAAGAAAATCCGTATTATACTGCTGAAGGCTAAAGTAAACATGAAGACTTAAGGCAAATTCTGAAACTTTGTGTAGCTTACAAATGTAAGTGCTAATGTCAGTATTTTGCCTACTAGAGATTTTTTGGCTTGTCTTTTTCTCTTCAGATTATTGCTCTTCCTTTGCCATATTTTCGTCATCAGATATAACACTACATGAGGGAACCCGTTGCCAATTTACAGCTTGAGAAAGAGAGAGGAAATGGGTTTGGTGGTTCCTGCTGCTACACCCGCTTCCAGTATATTAAAGTGGCTTTTGTACCAAGAAAATCTTCCATTAGAAATTTAGCACAGGACATTTTTTAAAACTTTTTTATAGCTATACGAATAAGTGTAGCGTATACAGAAAAATCAGGTCTGGATTAAGTTGAGATGAAAAGTATTACCTATTATCATTATTACAAATGTTTAGTTAGTCAAGATGCTGGAGTTTTCTAAGAAGCTGCATCTCAAACGAGTGATGTGCATGTATGTACAAGAAAGAGATACATACAGGCTCAACGCCATGCCGTTAAGACTAAAGGAGAGCACAGGGGAGCCAAAAATATATAAAGCTAAGAGGAGAAACTGCATAATGTAGTAAATAACTTGTAAGCACGTTTAGCCTCTTCTAATGAAAAAATACCATTAGTGTAGATGGCGTGTACATTTTGTATCCATCTTTAAATTTTGTAGAACAAGGAATGAATGTTCCTTCAGCTGGCTTAGCAGACAGTCGACATTTCACATTGGCATCATGACTTGACTCCCACATTTACAGAAAAAACGATGGAATGAAAATAGAGACCGAAAAAGCACATATAAATACATATTATTCCTGTCTTGCGAAATTGAATGGCTTTTTCTCTGGATATTTGGAGCTATGGAAAAGGAGAGATGAACGAACAAAAAAAGTAGCATTTTTCCTAAATAAATACATGACATAATACACTTATGTGACTCTTTCAGTATTCTTTATGCATTCATTTGGAACCGTTCATGCTAAGTATATCTACTTTTAGCCTGAGTGAAAATTACAACGTTTCAAAATGAAATGGATGTATTCTTAGGATTTCAGTTGGAAGGAGGCTTGACAAAGTTTAACTCTTGTATATATCTCAGGCCCTAAATTTAAAACGATTCTTTTAAGTTCTAAACAGCAAAAAAAAGTATACAAATTATTACATAGCTGAGCATTGCGAAGCTAGGTATTGAGATCGTCATGTCCGTGTGTCTGTCCGTT
>JAANSQ010001532.1:0-14795 GCA_036850885.1 Lepidocyrtinus dapeste
ATGTGAATGAATTTCTCCATCGATATAGATACGCACTTCAATCTGACAAAAAGTAACTGGACATGACATCTAACCAACTGAGTGGTTTTTCCGGTTGCCTCATTATTTGACAGATATGGTTGCTATGCACCAACTAGGCAATGATGAGACAATACGTTAGAAATATACTCATCAAGTATTGTATTTCGTATTCAAAGGAAACAATAGAAATTACAGTACATTTTTTTCAAATCTTGTGACATAACATATTCGAAAACATATTTATGCATAATAAGCAAGATGAGATTTCCTTTGTGTAAGAACATACAGAAGCTCCATTCAATCTTTTCTCACGAATTCACTGCTTTCCAACTCCAACTTGTTCATAACAAAAAAGCTATTATACAATGGGAAGCACATATTGTTTCGTTTCGTTTTCCAAGTAGTTCATGTTCCGTAGCCTTATCTCAGCTCGAGGATAACTTGGTAAAAGGAAGTTCAGTTGAAGAGTATTATTTCTTCCCCTGTTTCCTTCTACCCTTTTATTTTATTCTTACTCCTTAGTTATCTCTCAGGAGACCTCAAATTGAATAATTTATCTTGCTTCACTCAACTCAACAGCCATAATACAGAGGATCTTAGCTCATATCTCTAATCTCATCACTAATTCCTTCCTTTGTTGGTTACCTCACGCTGAACTTTTAAAGCTTTGCTTCCAAATATGACGGTGATCTGACGGATATGATTTTTCAGGTAGGAGGTAAATTCCTGGTGTGAAACAGCAGACATTTTTCCGGGAGTAAAATGTAACAATGGTTATCCCTTAGAGTATCCCTTCGTTTAGCTACTTTAAAAAAGTAACGGACAAATTACTCTAAATAATAAAGAAAGTCAGGAACAAAGGAATTTATTTAGCTTAAGTTACACATTATACCATAACTGTGCGTTTTAGCCCCTAGTGCTTTATAAACTCTTAGTTTGGACAACTTCACGTGATGGAATAGCTAAAAAAGCAAACATTTTGTTAATGATAAGTATTCCAGGAAAAGTTTATTCCATTGGTGATGTCGCATCAAGACTAGAGGAGTTGTTTAGTCGAACGTTGATGGATTCTACCAAAGCTGCCAGTGTTTGACAATATTCTGTCCAAGAGAAATTACAATTATGAAAGATGGCTCAAGTTAAGTGCTCTGAGTTGTCAAAACTGTTTTAGAGTGTAAATTATACACCAAAGTAACGTTATTTGTATGCTTCAAGTCACTCCAGATTGATGATTACCACATACTCGTATTTAACTTACCCTCAAATACGAAAAATGTCCAAGTCGTGCAATTTTATCTCCACATCATAATGAGGTTGGTACGACGTAGACATGTTCAAATATTTAGTGAAGAGGTCCAAAGTAAAAGCGCTAATGGCTATTGAGTAAAAATTTCTTTGGAAATGTCGTAAAATGTGGACAGATTAGAATTACTTCACGATTTAAATAGGTATCTAAGTATATTTTAAAAAGTCCAACTCTGCGTACAAACTACTTAATCTATAACAATACAGCTTAATTTTTCAGTTATTTTTAGTAAAAAGGTTTTACATTTATATATTAACCCTAAAGAAAAACCATGGATGCTCTGTTTGTGACCTTACATCGTGACGTCGCAAATTCTCTCATTCGTGTTCGTGCCTACTAAATAATTCATATTGGTGAGAAGTGGTTCGTGGTAGAATCTGGTGGCAAACGGTGACTTGTAACAAAATACTGCTAGTTACTCCTCGTTAAAGAGAAAGGAAAAGAGAGAGATATGCTCCCTAGACTCGGTATCTCTTTCCACCCCCCAGTGAAAGCTCAAGCAATGTAGCAGTAACCAATGGATTCGCCAAGTTTTCTTCATATTTTATAACTCCAAAGTTGTCTTTATTCTTGCATGAACGTTTTCTTCTTGTAAAAAATTCTATGAAGCAACCAAAATTTCTCGTTTCTCCCTAATTTCTCGCTCATTCTTCACTTCACTCTTGTTCCCGTTTAGAAATCGTCCCGCTTTAATGGAAAAAATATATTTCATAAATGTTTTTATATGCCACACAATAAAATCTCATAATTCATAGGACAACGATCCTGATCTTCAACATTCTGAGCATCTGAGCTCATTGTTCCATTGTTACACCACGCCATCCAACTGTTCATAAAAATTGGAAGTATCAAAATCCGCGCCTAGGTTAAATGGAACTAAATTCGACCCAGTTCCCGAGTACATTTCCTGTAATTTCATTTCTTCGATTAATATAATGCAAGAGAACGTATGTATTTATGAATGTTCAAGGATACTGATCAGTGTTCACCTTTTCTTTAAAGTATACGTTACTAAATGACACATGCAAGTTTTGAAATGATACGATCGATTCGGAGGTTTTTCTAATACTTATTTTCTCCACTTGATTTATCGGTAGTTAGCAATAACGAGATATGCGCAGTCAATTAAAGTTCTTAAATTATTCTAAAATACGTAAATAAAACAAAACAAATATTTTATATACAGCTTTTACTTAAAGTAATATGTCAAACGCCTGAAAAGTTCCGTTTTTNGTAGTTAGCAATAACGAGATATGCGCAGTCAATTAAAGTTCTTAAATTATTCTAAAATACGTAAATAAAACAAAACAAATATTTTATATACAGCTTTTACTTAAAGTAATATGTCAAACGCCTGAAAAGTTCCGTTTTTAGCTATTTTATCCAAATCGTTTAAATCCGCTTCAAAGCCTAACTGCTCACTATCTGTAACTTAAAATTTTTAAACTACAACAGATTAACTTCAAATGAATAAACTTATTAGCTTTTGATGGGATTCGGTTAGATGAAATGGTTTACAAATTACATTTTACTGCCTTTTGCCTATAGTTGACCACAAAAGCTTTCAGAAATTTCTACTGACACTTTTATCCTTCACTTTATCCCTCTCAATTGCTTCCGTACTTAAAAATCAGAATTCAAAAATCTTTCAACTGACCACTGCTGCTCCTCACATTATTCCACATAACATTTTCAACAAAACAGCTCACACTTTGTGGAATAGTAAAGCTCGTTTATCCAGTATGGGAACATTTATTATATGAAGCTCAGCAGGGCATGAAAATGCGAAATGGTGCTGTGTGGAGTAAGTGTAAACATGATAATCATTCTGTTTATCATAGCTCTTTGTAGACAAACAGCCGGACTTACAAAGGGAAAATACAATGGTAATCTCCAGATGCCTATCATTTTATAGAAAAACGCATCATCAAACAAAATCCCTGTAGCTGATAATACCCTCTCACTCTATCATCATCCACCAAATAAAAAAGATTTTCTCTGAGTTAGACTACTGCATAACTGCTGAATAGGATGTGATAGCAGTGATCATTCTCGCGTTTTGGGATTCATTTGGGAATCAAAATGTTGAATCCAATCTGTGAACAAGGTTTTCTTCAAATTGAAGAGAACAAGAAAAAACTATCTTGTTTTTTCACTTTTCAATTCAAAGAGAAAGCATCCGCCTCCATTTACATTTTGCAGATGTAATATCTCGCATTTGCCTATTAACTTAAGCAAATGTATCGGGTTTCTCTCACCCTCCCCTACTCATCTTTGTTTACTTTAGGGTAAAAAAAAGAAAGCTCCTTAAAATTTTACTTACTTTGTTAACTTGCACGTTATCCACTGTTCAATAAAGAGAGTGATTTTGAAAAAAGAGAATCCTGGTCATTAGTCCGTCCATCATGGATTGCTTTTGTAGAGAACTTCAAAGGAATTTAAAGTATTACTAATCTCAAAATAGGAGAGCAACCTGCTCTTCCTATAATTCAATTGGACTACTTGAGACCAGTATCAAGATCCTGACATGATTATTTTCAGTAGCCGACATAATATGTTGCGAGGTTTGATTTTGAGTGAAGTTGAGTAATGTTCGATCTCAATTGCGGAATAGCATTACAAAATCCAGCATGAGCTGAATTTAATCGGCATGCTGCATCAACAAAAAACACTTTTACAGTGATTTGGGTCATCCAATTCTCTCATTTAACACTAGAACTAGAGAATGAAAGAAATTGACCCCTATATGTTCCCATATGAATAGGATTATGGGGAAAAAGTTGTTTTCGACAAAGTTATATATTTTTTTTAAGGTAGAAGGTAAAATATGGGTCGTTTTGTATAACTATGCGACGGTTTCGTTCAATATAAGGAAAGAGAGTATATACATGGTTCATACTATTTACGATATAATTTCTAGCTGCTTACTGTTAAATGAAAAATGGATCAGTATAAATGCTTGAGGAAGCGTTGCAACTTCCTGTAGAACTCAATTTTGGAACGAAATAAATCGAGCTAATATTCGAAAAAAAGAAGGAAAATGAATTCGAGTAAGAAATCCAGCAGGAGGAACACAGCTGCATAATATATCACTCTACTTTTTCTCATTTTTTTTCAAGGGAAGCAACGAGCGATCAGTAAACGCCAAAAAGATCAAACGGTGTGCAATATATTGCATTATTATTATTATTATTGTCATTTAGGAATAGTGTCATAGTCCTAAATCACCAAGAGAAAGGCAACCACCACCACCACTACTACCCTTTCTACTTGAGCGAACCAATTCAAGTAAAAGAGGAAAGATGATGATATCTGGTACATGGCAAAAGAACAGAGTATTTATAGCTATTCTTCCGCGTGACGGTACGTTGCGTTCTATTATACTTTACAATGAAATATTATATATTATAATGACGATAATGTATGCATGCCTTGGTTCTTTTCATGGCGAGGAAGAAGATAGAAAAAGGGTAAGTTACTTTCTTTCCTCCTGCATAAAATGCTGCAAATTACCAAATGAATGTGTAGTCCAACGAAGGGAAGTTAAGAAAGAATATAAATTTCCCCATGCGCCATTGCTACATATTATCCATAAGCTCAGGCTCTTGATCGAAAAATGGGGATTCTTACCCACTTTCCTTGGCATTTTTTTTTCAAAGAAATTAGAGGGGACATATTTTTATACTTTCTATTCTCTTTTCTACATCGCAGGGAAAACAAATTGGAACATTCTTGTCCTCTCGTGCTCTTTAAAGTGGTTTTGATGGAGAAACTCTATTTTCATTTCCTTGGGACAATGTTCGTGTTATTCAGTTTCTTGACTACTAAAAAACTCCAATAACTTTGGCCTTATGCCCTAACTTGCTTTAAAAATCATGAGGGTGTAGAGTTTCAAAAGGTTTAAACTATCTATTTCGCTAGGTAAGATGAAATTTTATAACATGCACGATTATATTTTATCAGTTTGTTACTGTCTACACGCATCAATTAAAAATTTAATCTTCATATAATTCTTACAGCTTTGAGTTTTTTAGTCAAATGAATCGTCACTTTTGACTGAATTATTAACTAGTTTGGCTGGGCGAATCAAAATGTTAAAAGATGAATCTTAATGTAAGATTGGAGACACGCCATCATGACATAAGCATGAGGATAACGGATACTTTATGTGATTCAGTAATTTGATTATGTGTAATCTTAATGTGTTGTTTTAAAAAAATTGACTCTTACCGTGATCGCGCCAAGGACGTCTACACGCAAATGTCAGCAACTTTGCTAGGTCACACAATACACAATATTAAACGCCCTGAAGCTTTCTTTCAATGTCAAAGTATTTATTAGATGCGAAGGAATTTCCGATAAAAAAAAGAATTAACAACTGTCGTATCTTATCGTAAAACGTCACTATAGCTGCTAAAGATTCAGAAAATGTGTACAGTCTCAGATCACCCCAAGTGAGTTTTCACTATCCCGGAAGGTTCGTTTGAACCATAATTCTCATAAAGGTTTTTATGATTTTACGGAAACTAAAATCTTTTGAAATCTGTTTAAGTGTATTAATACAAAAATGCAATTTTTTCAAAATTTAGAACTCGTTTCTTTCGTTTCGTATCTGTTTGGGTCAAATCTTCATCCTTGAGTATACCGGGAATTTCTTCTTTTCGAGGCTCTTCAGTTGTGTAACATGGATCAAGAGTGTGTACAGAATGAGTCGCAAGCCAGACTTTGGCCTCTCTCGCTCTCGATCACTCTTTCGACGAGAAGCTTGTGCTTCTTTTCTGCGGGATGTTTTCCCTGTGCTTTCTACTACTTTCTTTCTACCCGTCTAGCAGAGTGAGGACATATGAGGATTATGAGTGAACTGTAAGGCATGATTTAGAGGAGAGTGGAAGGGGGTTGGTCGCATCCTTCCATGCATCTTCTTCATTCTCTCTTTGATAAAACAGGATTGTTCAACAAAAAGAAGGAAAACCACGAGAAATATTGAAACTAACCACCACCACCAACACCACCACATGCATAGTTTGATGCAACGCTGAGAAGAGCTTGAAGAAAGTCACTGTGCCACTTTCTCCAAATTTAATGTAGAATTTAAACTGTTTGACTATTCCGTCTCAACCGTTACAGTGGTCCTGTTGGTTTAAGCAAGAATTTTCTTTGTAAAACTGTGGTGTCCCAATTCGCCCCATAAAACTTAGTGCAACTTAATTTCGCATATTTATCTTTGATCAATGTCAACGTATTGCTCCTAATCTCATCGTGCCTTCATTATGTAATCAATAAACTAACATTGGATACTATATCCCTGTAATCTCTTTTTAAAAAGTGTTGTAGTGAGAAACGATAGTCAGAGAGAGAGAGTGTGTCTTATCAAAATGAAATTAAAATGGAGATTTCTCTGAGCTAAAACGAAATGCATAACGTTATATCTAGTTAAAAGTCCGCCTCTTCCAACCACATTAACGGACGCACCCATATTTTGGCTATTTCTTCCCGTTTCTTAAGGGGAGCAAGATTTAAAAACAACGGTTACATGTACACACATAACATACAACCTGGGGAAGTATACGATTAAACTGCCTTTTAAGCAGGAACTTGCACGGGCCGGACAGCAAATAACATGTAATGAATTCATTCGAATACTCAAGCTCAAAATTATTATCTTTCTATTTTCATTGCTAACTGCATGTTCTTTAATACATGAAACATGTAAGAGTAGAAAGAATGCTCAAAGAGCAATGAAATATGCTGTTGAATTGAAGACAGTCAAAGTTTTCTTCAGGGACAAATTTTCATACAATATGTATGCATTTTATTCCTACAATAATTCTACTGTTGTAAACCCAAAAGGAAAAAAAAAGGTTTTTTAACATGTACACTCTAGCAGATAAATCTCAACATCTACAGACAGACGTAAAACTCTCTCTCTCTGATTCAAAATAAAGGGATAGACTGAAAATGAAGCAGTCCTTTACGACCTTCAGGCAATTCGAGGATATTTAATTTAAAGCAGACAAAAAATATAAAATACTTTGTTCGTAACGGGTGTAAGTCTTGAGCAGAAATATCTTCAGGCTAAAGTATATTCGCATAGACTTACAGCTCGTAATAAACAAGACAAACTTTGGCTTATGCTGTATAAATGACACTGATTCATAAAAATTGAGCACAAGAGTCACATTTAGGTTCCGTATAGTAGACTTAACCAATTTAAAGTTAGCATGAGCAAAGTTAAATTTGCTGCCATTCCAATTCATAATTTATTCACAGTCAACTAATATTGACCACCTTTATGCACAGTTTTCTCACCTTCGCATCGCCGCCATTTGCAAACGCAGTAAAAGTTTGCACGTACTAAGATAAATTGATAGTTGAAATATGAGAAATCGGGCAAAGAGTTGAGACCACCCACACAGACTTATTCGCACACAACTTTGTTCGTCAATGGTGCGCTGAATGTACCCTTTCGTTGAAAATTTTGCATCCTACTTTCCCCTCTTGTTCTATAGGCAATTCACATTTTACACCGGTTAGTGGCAACGGCTTTTCCCCAGAATCACCATGGGTCTCCCGGTAAAGAAAGCAATGTGGTTATCGTCGAAGGGCAAAAAGTTTCATTTTTCCCTCAAATTACGTTCAAACTGGGAAACTGAAGGCTAAATACACATGATATGATTATCGCTACTAAAGAAAAAAGAACACGATTTTCAACGCATTTTAATGCATTTACATAATGCTGAACAAGCTATTCTCTGGGAAATGTTCTGAAGACTAAGCGTACAAAGCACATTCCTGATTCTCATAATCATTCCGTTGTACATTTTTCCCTGAGAAATTCAGCGTATCTTTCCAAAGTAGTGTTTCAAACTTTTCACATTTTCATTAGTCCTTTCTTCTCATCTTTAGAGGGGAAAATAAAATAAAAATACAAAACTTTTTGCGGTTAGGTGGGATATCACGGACAGTAACCTTTTTACTTCTCTGCCACAATAAAACTATTACAATGCAATATGCACAGCGTCAAAGTCTTTCTTTATTCATTTGAAATTTGATTGCGCGGTGCGTTATTCAATGAGGAAAGTAATGTTGCAGCTCACGCCTGACACTGACTAAAGCTTGAATGAGAAAATGAATTCGGATTTTATGCCGAGTCCATAATATCCTTTATTATGACATGAATGACATGACAAAACAACACTCGAAACGCAACACAAATCCAACTGGATAACGTGCCCTGTCTTCCATACCTCAATACAGTAGTGACGAGGTGTAACTTGAGACGAAACTTATTTCTCCCCGGGTTCTACCTCATAAACTCATGTTATGCATTCAATTCAACGAAAGAGAAAGGAAGAAATAGTGTGTAAGGTGATGATGATGACATGACTGCTGGAGAACTTACAGGGTTATTGTGGAGCTTTGCATTTTTTTGTTGCGGTGATGTGATGGTGGTGACGATGATACTTTGGTTTCTTATGGAGTGTCATAAAGGTGGATTTGGTAATTTTCCCTTGGCTGCTTTCTTATTACGCTATTACTTCTTTCTCTCTTTTTGTACAATACAGGAACAAAAAAAGTTGAGCGAATGGTGCGGTGCTGTTCCATTACGTAATGGCAAATGTTTTGCATGTTCCTCTGAAGGGGTAAGTTCTTGCTGTACTCAGGTAGTACACTAGAAGAGGAAGGACATGAAAAGGAAATTGTCGGGTAATACGTAGTAATTTTTCTTTCGGCACACAAAGTCACTCTCTTTTGCGGTTTAACGCTCGTCCTAATAGGTTGTCGTTATGCAAGGCTTGTGTAAACGGGAACAACTAAGGCATTCAAATTTATCTTGAAGCAACGTGGTCTCACATAACAACTTATTTCCAGGTCTTAGAATACAAAAATATCTTATCCCGTAATGGAAACTAATGGACTAATCGATATTTTAAAGGATTTGTTCAAATCATTAAATAATATAAGTATTCCCTTTCTGTAAGAATGTATATACTATCCTGTTTTTGGAGAACTACTTGTTCTTGTAAAACATCATTTATACTTCGACATTGTATTACGTTTGAGATGTGTGATTTGATCTTTGAAGACAATTTCCTTAAACGAAGACGTACAAATGTTACGAAAATATAAAGTCAGGCTAACAAGATTGCTGTTCCTCGACATGGTACCTAGTTGGCTCATATCTGAACTTTCTTTACAGTTTTCTTACTTAACTAATGTTATCCATATTGCAAATTTTTTTAGCGTGTCCTATTCTAATAATAGCATTTTTTTCTGTATGCTTAAAAAGATGGTGGTTATAGTTAATGCAAACAAATATTTCGTCTGAAACACTACATAAACTTCACTCTTACCAAGTTTTCGTTACTTTGTTACTACTGTGTACTGCCTTCTGGCTTATGTTGTTTTGCAAAGCTAATTCTGTTTCTTGAAATGGATATTGTTAAGGCTACGTCGTTTCTGAATGAATGCACACGTGCCGATTTAAAAAAAAATAATATTTTTTTTTGGTCAAAATACATCATAAATGTTAGCTCAATTCATTATAAATTGAGAAGTAATTAATTATGTGTGCACAAGAACTTTAACTATGAAATGCTAAGTTACTCTTGATAAAAAATGTTACCGGAGAATATAGTTTTGTCTTACAATACTTGCACAATATTGTACATCACATGAGAAATTCGATTCATGTTTAAAATACAAACTAATTTTCTTAAACTTTCCTTTCTCTATGCTTTAAAGCTTTATGAGGTTTTGAGCATGGAATGGGAGTAAAAAGCTTACGAATAGTTTTACTGGCAACTTCTTCTTCGTTCTTGCTGCTAACCAAGAAAGTGGAAACTAACAGCAACGTTGTTGCATAAACATACATTTTTTACGTAATCTGTGAGATGTAGTCCACCTTAAGTAAGAATCTGACACCAAATAAAATATTCATGAGTGGGAAGCAATTATTAGCAACTAAGCTGAATACTGAGAGCAAAGGCATGTATTACGCTCACCACTTTGCCTGAACTCTACAGCGAGGAGATACATTTTTATTAAATCCACCCCTTTTGCACGTCTTACCTCCACTCTATAAATAATTGAATGAAAGAAGCAAATTTTAAACAAGAAACGTTGGAGATTATCCAGATTCCATCTCTTTTCTAAAAATTAGGATTGTCCAAGATGCACCAGCACCGGACATTTTGAAGCAGCGAAAAGTATGACCGTGAATATGTTTTTCTTATTACTGTCCGTTGCCATACTCTATGTTTCAATGATTCAATAAAAATTTTGTACGAACCAAAGAAACAGAAGTAAAATGCTATTTATAACGCTATGGTCTCTGTGGAAACACAATTGGATTCTATTAAAATCCAGTTATTGATGATAAGTAAAAATATTGCGACATAAGTGAATGCATTGAATTTGATTTGAAATATCTTGTTTTATGTCACCATAAATGAATAATTTGTCTCGATTTAACCATCACTAGAGTTCATGTTAAGGAAACTATTCAGGCATAAGTTTTTAACTGTATGAAGTATGAGTCAGAACAGATATAACTATAGCGCTTTAGTGCTTAGCTACACATACATATATGGTAGGAATCACTATATGGAAAAAAATGTTCAAGTCTATTAATTAAAAATCAACAGTTTTCCTATAAGCCCTAGAACAGAAAAACTAAATTTCAATGCATCGATGTTTTCTACACATTTGAACTTTCAATTGTCTAAAAGGAAGTTCATGTACAGATGCAATAACTCATTCGAAAAGGTTATAAGTTATAAGGTTTTGGAAGGTTACGCATGTATTAATGTGGTCAGTCCGAATTTTAGTAAAGCGCCAAAAAGGATTTTTTGTTTTTATTGTAGGCTTCATATCTAGCTTAACAATAAAATGCATATTTGCATGTAGACTTTGGTAGAGAAAAACAATTTTCTATTTGCATACCGGAACACTGCCTCTACTTTTATCCAATATTTTACTGAGTATAGGAAGTAAAATCATGTTTCAGTTTTTTCTTTCATTTCCCAAGAATCACACCGAACATTTTATTATCTTGGAAATGAAGCTGATTGTAATCCAGCATGCACTTGCAGTTAAAAAGTTGGCAGGGAAAACTATATAAATTGTCTTTCCATTAAGAGGAGGAAAAATGTAAGAGTTTGAACTCTTTTATTTATTGGCACAAAAAATATAGAACTGAATGAATAGAAGAAAGGCACATGGATACAATTTTTTCGAGTGGAATAAAAAATAACAAAAAGGGCATAAGCTTAAACAAAATCTAAAATCTAGTGGCAATAGAATTGGACAAAGAGAAGTAGGAAAAAAGGAGAAAAGTTGCGAGCAAAGTGCCAAGGCAATCCAACCCACCCAATTCAGAGAACACCACCACCATCATTAAAAAAGTGTTCATAATAGTGTAACAGTAACAGTAGTCATTTTGTCCAGTGGCAGTGAGTTGAATGAACATGCATATCCATTTGGTAAAGACGACATAATAATCAATGTTTAAGTCAGAGTCACACCGTCATCATCATCACCAGGATTTTTTCCATGTGTTGTAACTAGTAAGCCCTGCAAGTGTTCTTTCTTTATTTACGTTTTCAGGACATGATATGGCATGCCACACGAACCCAAACCTTTATTTCCCCTCACTTCCTCCCACAAAAAGGTGAACCACAGGGAAAAAGAGGAAATAAAAAGGTGAACAAGTATATAATATTCTGAAGATGCTGGATGGCACACTAGCCACTTTTTTCTCCCCGTGGCCTGGGAAAATAATATGACGGGGGAAAAACGATACTTTTTGTAGCCTTCGGAGCCAAGAGAAAGGAGAAGAAAAGGAGGATGAAATAAGTGAAATTGTTCCTTCTTCTGTTTTGCGGAAGTGTTTCGGCACCCCGCCATGTTTTATTGCTGGTCATTTGTAAGTCATGCAACTTTTTTTTTATCTAGATGCAATCTCCTCTCCATTAATCCTAGTAAAATGGTTCTTCATCTCAAAGAGAAGACGCGTATTGGCCTTATGCAATCCTGTGACATTTTTAAGATCCCCCATAACCCCATAAATGCGATGCCGTCTATTATTTTTTTATTTGTAGCAATTACTACCTGAATCATTCATTTGTGTTATAATAAAAAAGAAAGTCATTTCCTTCAGTAAGAATGAATTTTTACTGCATGTGCGACCATAAAAAGGCAGGTCTTAACGTCGCGTATTTTTTGCTTGTGGGACATGAACGGGAAGACATGGGAAAAATCGGGATGAGTGCACTCTTTCCCACTTAAGTCAAGTACTGAAGATGCATTTACATTAGCACTCCAACCAAAATAATGCTTCACTTTTCGCAGCATCTTTGATACGTTACCGTTGGCAAATGTTAAGTTGATGGTGCTTTGTAGTAGACACTTGACTTGTTTAAAATGACATGACTCCGCCAGAAAGCTTTTCCAAGTCAAAGCAATCCTTTCACATGGGTTTTGATTGATTGTCTCAAGTCAATACAAACTGTTTAGCTGCAAGAGAGGGAACATAATGATTCTCCGAAGCTTGTCAAATGGCAATGGTAAATGCAGCGACAAACAAAGTCATTATGTGTGTACCTATGCATGTTCCACTCAACGGCTTAATTTTTTTACTGCTTTCAACGTTCCCAACCGTTCTCTCAAAGCAAAGCATTGTTTACATTTTTAAGAGCCCTTGTTTTGAATGATGAAGCTCAAACGTAACCTTCTGCTGCTTTGAAAATCAAAAGCCATATTTAAAAAAGAAGAGATTAAACGAATATTCATTCATACAGAAAATCATAGTCATGCAACTTGGCAGATTTGGAGAAAGTGTCGTTGGTGCGTAAAGATGATCCTGGAGAAAAATATTAATTTGGGTTGCCCTTTTTTACTCTCAGTATTCATTTATTTGGAAAAGATTTTGGTTTGACGCTGTTTTTTCTTTCATTTTAGCATAATAATACGCAAAAATACGAGAATGAGTTAGCAAATTTAACGAGACCGTGTTCAGTTATGCATAAATTTATTTCTGTTAGTAAGGCATACGTATCTCACTTAAAAAAATTGGTCGTATGTATTCACAATAATGACGAGAGCCGATTTATTACTCCGAATATATCTTCAAATAAAAATGCCTTCTGCAAAATTCAATTTAGTCCGGCATAACCTTCTACTCTACCTTATTTAATGGATAAAATTTCTAAAACGGACCAATATCCATAATGGCAAATTATCGAATTTAAAATGACAAGCTAATGTGACAAATCCTCTTACAATTACTATTTGTTCAACCTCAAAAAAGTTTTCCTAGGCTAAGAGCCACAGCCAACGAAAAAGCATTTTAATAAGATAGCATACTTTTCCCTGGAAAAGTTGTTGAAGAGGGCTCAGCGACCACTTTTAAAATTTAACTTTTATACTCATACATAATTCCTTTGAGGATTAAAAGCTGGAAAAAGCAGCAGCAAAACTGGTGGCGCTTTTCATTCTCAGCATAATGAAAATGAAATGTCTCCTCCTCATTCTCAATTCACTGTTATTATTATGATTGTTAAGAGGTTGAGTTGGTAAGAAAGTCAAGACTTAGTAGCTTCCTCTCCAACAACATAAAAAAGTAAATACAACTCGTATTTCCTTTTGCGCTACTACTCATAATATAGAGTATGGACAACAGACGGGAGAGGAAAGAAAACTCTCTGTCTGCCCACTGGAGCATCACATTAGCAATAACTCTGGATGTAATTAACCCTTCTTTCTTTCATTCTTTTTTTAACTTCCCAACAGACATCTTTTCAGATTCTGAGACGCTCCCCCTCCTCCTTCGCTCATACTTGGTCGGACTTTCTTCTTCAGGGTTTGGTTGAACGTTGTTGGAAGTTTTCTTTTCTTGAATAGACCTCCTCATCATCAAAATCATGAAGAACTCTCACCCTGGTCGTTTCAATGTACTTTGTCATTATCTGTGTGTGTTGTCCTCCGCAGTTTCATAAACTTTCGGATTTCGAAATGTAATCGTCACCTGTTTCCTATATAAAATGAGCTTTTTCTTGACAAAATTTTAGCTTTGAAGAGTGTAAATACGCTGTCGACAAAAAGGAAGGATGCTTGCTAGACCATCACTTTGATAAACCAAATATGTATACTAGACAAACTCCTTCGTATACACATTTCCTCACAAGTTTGTCATTACAGGGACTGAGAGAATTCATCCTTTTATGAGTTTTGAGAACTACTTTTAATCTTCTGGGAATGACAATTTCCGCTTTATTTTTTCACTTTGTCCATGAACAATCCTATGCAATGAAAATTTTTTTTGGGGAGCAACATCCGCCACTTTTGTGGTTTCTTTCTTTGTCTTATAATTATTATAAAATAGCCAAAAGATGTAGAAAAGACGGAGCAAGTTTCCCCCCTTCAACACTCAAAGGAAAGTCAGGAAATGTGGTGTTTTATTCTCCTA
>JAANSQ010001533.1:0-14792 GCA_036850885.1 Lepidocyrtinus dapeste
GTTAAAATTGGAAATGTAATAAACTCCTTAAGGCAGGAGTCAGAGACAAGGAAATTGTTTCCCTTTTCTTACGGCAACGAACCAACCTAGTCCAGAGAAAAGACAACAAAGGGCGCACACCACATTACACGATACGATGGATGAAAATCTGGATTCTAGACGATTGAGAAAACTCGCATGAGAAAGCTGATAAAAAAATAATGGCTTATTTGCATTATTCATGTAAGACTATGGAGTTTGTTATATAGATGGAATTAGAAAGAGAGAGTTTTGCGGGCAATCAGACTACGCTCAACGCATCATTTGCTATTGTAATTCATGTTTTTACTACGTTTATAAATCTTCCCTATTTGAGAATAAAATCTGTAGTATGAAATATCTTGAAGTGAAATCAAAAAAAAATTATTTATACTTTGGGTCTTGCATGAAATACACAATTACATGTAGACACTTATTGCCTCGACAATGCCAATTACTCTTGGAAAGGATAATATGTTTTGCTAGAAAATGAAATATTTTATGGCGCTCATCTGATGTGTTATTTTTATGAGAGTCTCTCTAGGTTTGATATCCGTTTTTCTTAAGCAAATTAGCCTGTCTATCTAAAGGACGGATAAAGAGTGAAAAAAAATCTCCTGGGAAAAGGCCACAAGAAAGGGAATAAGCTCCTCTGAAAATTCCTTTCTAGAAGTTTTCGCAGTCAAGTAAAAATACATAATATCATTATCTCGTGACATGAGCAAACGCAGAGGAAGATTGGAGATGAGGAGAATAGTACAAGGAAAAAGACTAATCTCAAATCAGTATCACTCCTTTTCAGAGCATGTTTTCAGTTGAAAAATTATGTACATTGATCTCGTTAGCGATATTTTTGTTCCTATGTTTTCTCTTGAGCTGCACTACACTGCTTATCTCCCTCTCCTCGTTAATATACGTGGAATGGTTGTAATTCTGGTCATTTTAATGAATTAATAGTGATATATTTCATGGAAAAAATAGAAATTGAATCCTTTCAAGGGGAGAAGCGTTGGACTTTGGTTGGTAAAGTGGCCATGGAGAATGGTCACTCACTACACGTCTGAAGAAATGGCTAGGAGGCAATTGTTCATGGCCGCCGCTTTATGATGATGATGTGATTGTGGTTTGATAGTGTTCTGCTGTCTAGTCTAAACTAGCCAAGCCAGCTCTTGAAGTTTTGACTACTATAGAGTCTTGCACCTTCGATTTACATTTTACATTCAAGTCCACCAAAAGAGGCACTTTATACTCTCGTGAAACTAAATCGACCCGATATTTTCAGTCTTCTATCAGCACACATCCTCATCATCACTGAATTTCTACTTGTAAGTAACACGAGCCTTGCCTTTAAGACCAGTCCAGGCCAGACCAGGTATGCATACGAGTTGTAAAATTATGTATGAAAGTTAGTGCTTTCTCAGTTAATCGATGAAGGTTCTACTAAGCCTGTGTACTGTGAACTAGGTAGACTAACCAACTGTAATATATAATACATACATGCATTTATTGTATTTGCTTGAAGCTAAGTCAAGCCAAAGCTTGATTTTTTGTCTACACTTTTTTACTGGGGAAAAGTGTAATACACCTGTTCAGATTTATCTGGTGGACTTGGTGGAGATTGGAGATTGTCTTGATCTTTTTCTACCTTCACTTGGACTACTCTCTAGAAGAATTTTTTGGTTTTATATACACAACGCTTACATTTATATTCAAAACTAAAGTTGTCAAATCCTAATGTCCATCTGCTAATTTGAGTCTTTGAAAGTTTATAAAAAAAACTAGATTATATTGTAATGCAATATCATCTTCCATATTCTTATCTCTTAATTTGATAAAGTTACTCTCAAGATAGCATATTTTACAATTTTTTACAAATTCAAACAATTAAAAACATTCATTGGGTTTTGGGACAAAAATCAAGATATAAAAGTTGTATGCATATTATACGATCGTGTAGTATGTTCCAGTTAGTTTAAAAAAGAAATTCCTAAAAGAGTTTATAGCTTGTTATCTAAAGTGCGCACACATTTTCTCGCTGAATAAGATGCGTTACGTTGTCCCATTTAGTGAGCATGTTTAGCTGAGGAAACCAGAGCATTTTTTCTACGTAGCTGCTGCCCTACCTGCTCCCACCAAATTGTCCTTGGGCATTGACAACTTATCGTTTAATGGATAAAGATGTACATTTCTTAAACAAGAATGACTAGCTCCTAAATGAAAAAAAAACTGTTTCATTGAACTACGCATTGCAAATTGTTTAAAGGGAGAAAAAGCCGCTTTTTGCAGATTCAGGCAGAGTATAAAGTAGGCGCTTAATATTCCCCAAAATCTGGTGATGTGATAGCACTCGCATTTTTCACAGAAAACAAAACAGCGCTAAACGGTACATCTTCTAGTATTAAAGGAGTATTTTACCTGTAAGGGAAATTATTCATGAGGGTCCTGTTTTCTTTGACTCCCGCTCTTGTTACGAATAAACTACAATCATCACCGCAACGCGCTACTCTCCCCGGCATTTTGAACGAGAGGAAGGAGAAACTTTCTTAAATGATTTCATTCACCCCTTTCTCATCTACAATATTCCGTGTATGGTTGCTTGCTCAAGTAAAGTGTTGACGAACTCATTCATTGTCCTCGCTCATTTTATTACCTTTGCTTGGTTTCATTTCATAGAATGGGATAAGTAAGTGATTGCGATGTGATGATTGCAACCCTCATAATCTTACAATTTTGTCTCACCCAACAATTGACAGTTTTGTTTTTGGGATTGTGGTCGTGTTCATAGTTATGCAAACCAAAGTTATCATTTTACCAGACCGCAGCAGCAGTTAATTCAAAAGAAAATATTTTTTTTACCTACTATCTCTCTCGTAAAAGCGCATTTTTCATCTCGATCTGCTCAACGCACTACTCTCAGTAATAAAATGAGCAACACGGAAAATGTTAAAGAGTAAAAAAATGGGCGGAGTGGAAAATGAGGCTGGAAAAAATAATCATCTCATCAATTCTGAGGATTCCGCCTCTTTCTTTGGATTTTTCTCTGGCTCTTATTTTCTCGTATGCTTGGTCCAAGGAGTTTGGATGGTGTTAAGGAAAATGTAAATTCGATAGAGGCATTTTCTCATTTGAAAATGAAAAAATATCTAGTGATGTAATGGCTTTGTAAGTGATATGCATCATTCAACGCAACCATAGTACCA
This sequence comes from Lepidocyrtinus dapeste, assembly GCA_036850885.1. NCBI lineage: Eukaryota > Metazoa > Arthropoda > Collembola > Entomobryomorpha > Entomobryidae > Lepidocyrtinus > Lepidocyrtinus dapeste. The sequence goes on from JAANSQ010001533.1 coordinate 3,219, forward strand.
CACTTTCTCATCGTCCAATTTCTTGTCGGTGTTCTCTTCAAAACCTACCAAATCATAATACACTGACGCAAACACAATCTAGAGATCAACTTGTCATGAGTTTGTAATTTAGGACCCAGTTTCACTTTTATACCTTGTCCAGTTTATAGAGAAACCTGTAATAGTGATTTGCTTTGTTAATACGCATAAGTTTGCATATTGGTTATCAGAATGAGGATGACTTAGCATCAGTTTTGGTTCCAATTTTTAATACACGAAAAACGTAGAGTTCCTTTGAAAATTCTTTTACTCCACCATAGCATGTTTCACTGGAATAGTTGGAGAATGAGGTTCAAAATATTTCTAAAGATCTTACTGACTCACTTACCTCTGAAAATAATCGAAATCTAGATTGAATCATAATCTGCGCAAAAATATGCTAACTTGTAAGCTCTTATTTTATTAAAAAGGTGTGGCACTTTGTCAGTAAAACACTTTAAAATATGAAGACCAATCGTGCGTGTTCATTTAAACTTAAAATCTGTATGCCTCGCTGAAAAGAAAATGATATGAGAAATTTAGAATGAGGGTTGGTTCGGTACTAATCACGATCATGTAAAAAAAACCGTTGAAACCATGTAGTCAATTACCAAGTACAATTATACATACGTAACTTTTTTTAAAACAAGAACTGTAAAAATTTCATTGTTTCCGTTCTCCATTTCGCAGTAAATAATGAACATTTTGTCGTCGTAAAAGCCTCAAAATTCGAAGCGGTAGCTGAGTCGGCTACTACACAAAAGTAATATCATTCTCCCAATTCTCTTAAACAAAGCCGATTGTTTTAAGTAGATATTTTCATAAATATCGCGATTCAGCACGCTACCCATTTAATATGACTTGTGTAATGCGGCAAAGTAAAAACCTTAAGTGGTGTAAGCACAGAAGAACAATTATTTTTTTTCCTCGTCCCACAAACAAGAAGAGTATTTTTCAAGTTGTTGGAGACTTAAAAATTGATGCCTTATTATCTCCTCTTTTCTCCACAATTCATTTTAAGTGGGATTTTCTTCTACAGATTTTCTCAAAGTTTGTTTTCTTTTTGTCTTTCAATAATGCTCGTGCTTTTTAGTTTTTTTTGGGATAATTACGTACTCCGAGTTGTAGCTGCTCATTGGCATTGTTACAAATAAAATTATTCTGCTTATGATGATTTCTGCAGAGTCTACAATGGTCCGAATTAGGAATACGGAGAGAAGTTTAGTCACAAGATTTCGTCTTAAACAGAACGAATTGAAGTAAACAGTAGCAAGGAAAAATGAGAATGTGCTCATTAACTCCATAAATGTTTCCATGGCGGTTTGGTCTGCATGACATAGGAGTTTTGATGAGGGAGTAAAATGATTTTTTAAAAAGTTCAGCTCGCTGAAAACGATGTTACTGTTATTATTGTTGTAGCTCCTACGATTACTATTATTGTTATTACTTTTCAGATATGGAATTCATGTTTTTTCACAGTCATAACTTGAAAGTTTGCTTTTTCTTGCTTCTGCACCGCATTATCTGATGAGCAGCTTTTTTTACGACGACGCGACGCGGCGATGCAACAGACGTAGATACATAAGTACATAACTTAACAGAACCATTTAGAAAATCCAATCGATTGCGTTGCGTGCTTCATTCGCGACCCATGAATCTTATTACTTAGTTATCTAAAATGGAAATTCCGTTTCTCCAGCCAGAGGTGAGATAACATTAGACCCAATGAGTACTCGTTATTTTTCCATTTTTAATTCCGAGTCCGAATCAAAGACATTCTTTTTGGTGAGATCACGTCTTATAAATTCCTCTAAAAATAGGAGAAAAATACGAGCACGGCAACTTACACATAAAAATCGACTCGGATGATTTTTATGTTTCTTTATTGCCACCTTCTTTGCTCAATTCTTGCTCATTTTCAGTTCTTACGGACAAAGATATTGTTTTCTAGTCGTGTAGGATTTTTTTTCGCCGCGGCTTTTTATGACTTTTACCAGCCAGTTTGCTAGTTGCAACTAGAAAGAGCAACTGTGGTGGTGTAGTTTAGCCCCAAGCAGCCAGCCGAGTGATTCTTAAGCTTTATCGTCATTGTCTCTCGTGATGTGATACTACATCACAAATACATAGTTACACACATGCAGTAAAATAAGCTTCATTTTATTTTATCTTCCTCGGATATAATACTATCGCCTGTAGTATGTGATGTAATAAACGGGTTTGTTTCATTCCACAATCTTCTGGGATTTTTTTTTCTCTTTCCCCGGTGGGATACTCAATACTTGGAGCGACAAACATAGTTTATTTTTTTTGAAAGTCTAATATAGTTCTTGTAGATTTCCTTATGATCATCTTCAACCTTATCTTTCCCTGTGATATTTTTTTCAAAACATTTGACCGATGCAACATATGCATGACCATTTGAAAATGGTCTATTTTATGATTCCACGTTGCTCAAAGTTTGTACTGGGTTCGTGTTGAGAGAAGCTTCTTTTTTTCTCCGGCAATACCTCGCTGATTTATGGCCTCGCATGGTAACATCATTTCGCTTCATCTGAAGCTTTCAACTTCCAAAAAACATTACCACTTTTTATGGGTGGTGTTCTTCTCTCTCCGTTTGCGTTCTCCTCTTTTCATATTTTATTCTTATTCTTTACCCACTACAGATATACGTTGACTGACCCATCGTGCTCAGTTTTTTAGCTTCCCGCATCCCCATCCCCACATTGAAAAAGGTTGGTGTAATGGATATATTCTTACATCCTCCGTATCCGTCTACGAAAAGACGGAGAAAAAAAAAAGTTAAATCATTTGAGAAGAAAAAAAAATCAACCTGATGATGAGATGATACTTTGCGAGTTTCTGAAAGAAGCTGAGAAACAAAAAAAACTTGCTTCGAATATAAAACATAATTATTTTTTCTACACTGGTCGCCAACCGCCACACAACAGAATATTAGATTCTTTGTATGGTAAGCAGTCATAAACATGGCGAAACAATGATGAGTCAATAAAGGTTAACAAACGTACATTTTAAAAGGTTACAGGAAAGATTTGGATTTCCTCGTTTTAATTTTGATGCGTCTTTATACTAGAACTTGTACTCCAATTCCAATTTTGTTATATTTCCCCGTTTGTAAAGAAAGTCTTAAGTCTGGAGAATGGAGCATCTCGTGTGCATTGGTCTAGTTATGTACCAGGTTTCATGCAATTCGAGACAATAATTGAAATTACTTGGGTAGATGGTTATCTTTTCTAAGTATGGCGAAAGATGCTGAGATTTTAAGCAGGTTTCTTTACTTATGCAATCCTTAAACTTTTATGTGTTCTGAGATGAGATCATGAGTTAGGAATGAGTGATAAGAATTTTTAGGATGACTGGTTCAGCCCATAAATTGGATATTGTATTTAGTGTACAGTAAAAATATGAATTTTTTTATTTTGGTAGGCACTCCACGCCTTACTGGAACAGGAATGGTACGGGTATTGATCAGCGACGATAACGACTGTGACCCGCAGTTTGATCAAGATCGGTATGAGTTTAGCGTGCTGGAGAACTCACCGGAAGGAACATCCGTTGCTCGAGTTGCTGCGACAGATTTAGACGAGGGGCTGAATGCTAAATTAAGGTATGGATTGGATAGTAAATTACCTTATTAACGAAATAATTTATTTGATTTAATTATAAATGTTTTATTTTCTAGTTATGAAATCCTGGCGGATGGTGTCAATCCCTTTACGGTTGACGGAGAAAGTGGTGAAATTTTCACTAGCGGAGAAATCGATCGTGAGCGTAAAGATGTCTACAAGTTTAAAGTTGTTGCTACAGACATGAGCCAAATATTCCGGAGGAGCTCGACAGCTACCGTCACCATCGTTGTGAATGATCAGAACGATAACCCTCCAAAGTTTTTGTTGCCTTCTTATTCAGTAAAAATTCCTGATAATATAGCGGCAGGTAGTTACGTGATTGGAGTATCAGCTACAGATGCAGACTCGGGTGTGAATAGTAAGCTCCGATATTTTATGACGGGAGCAGATGCGGACAAGTTTCAAATAAATGAAGCCACCGGAGTGATAAAATCATTACGTCATATAAACAAAAGTGGAAAGACCCTGCTGAATTTAGAGGTGCATGCTATTGACGCCGCACCAAAGGAACCATTGAGCTCTTCTGTGAACGTCCAAGTGAACCTTGCGAATCATATCGTCTTTCCCCAAATCAAATCCAGTGGAAGTTCATATTCGTTTAGGGAAAATGTAACGGCGGGTCATGTGGTAACCACACTGCAGGGAATCCCATCCCCTTCAATACCACCTTCCAGACAAGGAAGAAGATTCTCTTACTTCATCGGAGGTGGCAATCCAGGCAGTGCTTTTGTCGTGGACAAGCGTTCCGGGCAGGTTAAAGTGTCTTCGAGTGGACTAGACTATGAAACAGCGAACAAGTACGAACTTTGGGTGGAGGTTTGTGACGACGAAGCTCCAGATTTCCGAAGCGCTATCCCACTCTACATTAATGTAACTGACGTGAACGACAATGCGCCCATATTCCACGAGAAAGTGTACAATCTAAGTGTCCCAGAGGAAGAACCCGGACCAAAGCTCATAGCAACTCTAATGGCTTCAGATAAGGACACGGGAAAGAATGGGGAAATGCGTTATTTCCTTACTAGTGAAAGCGAAGCTCGTTATGGTTCAATTTTTAAAATTGATCCTGATTCGGCAAAGACGTATGCTAAAGTAAAACTGGATAGAGAAGAGCAATCCCAGTATATTTTCAATGTCCAAGCAGTTGACAAAGGAAGTCCTCCCAAGACCGGGACAGCTACTGTGATTGTGAACGTTCAAGATCTAAACGATAATCCCATGAAGTTCACTAGACTTTTCAGCGTGAACGTGACTGAGAACGTTCCAGTAGGAACTTTTGTTATCCAAGTGACAAGTGTTGATAAGGACATTGGGGAAAATGCAAACTGCTCGTATAGCCTGACAGAAAACGCCCAAGGCAAGTTTCAGATAGATGCGTACAGTGGGAATGTGACTGTGAGTGGTCACCTGGATAGAGAAACCCAGGATGAGTACTTACTCAAGGTGTCCGCAGTTGATGGCTCCTGGAGAGCGGAGACTTTACTTACCATCACAATTGAAGATGTGAATGATCAAGCACCCGAGTTTGAATACAGCTATTATAATTTTAACATACCGGAAGGTCAACAGGCAGTCACGTTCATTGGTCAAGTAACGGCCATGGATAGAGACAAGAGAGGTCCCAATTCGGTGGTGAGCTATAGCCTTAAACAACCTTCTGAACTTTTCTCCGTGGATCCAGTGAGTGGGGAGATTTTCTCGAAACGCCCCTTGAAATATATCAACAGTTGGAGAAAGTTTTCTCCAGAGAATGTGCACAGCGTAGTTGTAGTAGCTACTGATAACGGGAAGCCTCCAATGTCCTCAGAGTGCTCAATCGCTATCAATGTAGTAAACGGAAATAATCATGCTCCGTCATTTGAACAACAGCCATATTTCAGTCCTGTCCTGGAGAATACTACAGTGGGCCATAAAATTATTCAACTTGTAGCAATAGACTCCCTAGACTTTGGAGTTAACTCGGAACTCGAATACTTGAAAATATCTGGAAACGGAACTGAATATTTTGACATCGATAAAAATACTGGATGGATTAGGTTGGCCAAACCGATCGCTGGGAAAGTCAATAGCCAGTTTAACCTTCAAGTTCGCGTAACAGACAAGGGTATCCCGCCTCAATCAGATGATACCAATGTTATCTTGACAGTGACAGGGCCAAACATGTACTCACCAGTTTTTACTGCACTAAGCTATAGGGTCATAGTCCCAGAAAATGAAGCATTGGGAACTGTTATCGTCACTGTGGCAGCCACAGATCGCGATCATGGTCCAAACGGACAAGTATTGTATAACATCACGACAGGAAATAGTTTCGGGTGGTTCGCCATAGATCCAATGACTGGTATCGTAAGCATCAACAAGAGCCTAGACTATGACACTAATGAAGAGTACCATCTTGTTATCACGGCTACAGACCGTGGATATGAATCAAAATCAAGCAAGGCTGAGCTCACGGTGATCCTAACGGATGTGAATGACAACGCTCCCTATTTTGAAGAGACTACGTATGACGCCTACATTAATGAAAACGCTGGAGTGAACCAACATGTATTCGAGCTCCAAGCTAAAGACAAGGATTCACCAAAGAACAGTATTATACGATACGCTATTGTTGGAGGCTCCGGAAAGCATGCCTTTACTGTTGATCCTGTAACCGGTGTAATATATTCTACCAAGTCATTTGACTACGAGTATCGCCAAGACTATGTTTTGGATGTCCTCGCATCAAACCCGGATTCGAATCTTGTGGGTGCGACTAAAATTCATGTACATGTGAAGGGAGTTAATGAATTCTATCCAAAGTTTGTCCAGCCAGTGTTCCATTTTGCAGTTTCGGAATCAGCTCTAGTAGGATCTCTGATTGGAAGTGTACAAGCGACAGATGAAGATGGAGGTGATGATGGTGTAATGTACTATTTATTTGTGGGATCAAGCAATGACCGGGGTTTCTCCATAAATCCATCTACCGGAGCGGTCACAGTGTCCAGGAGACTGGATAGGGAGTCTCAATCTAGGGTTGTTTTGACGGTGCTTGCAAAGAACATGGGACCAATTAGAGGCAATGATACAGATGAAGCTCAAGTCATTATCACAGTACAGGATGGAAATGATCCACCAGTCTTTGAAAAGGAAGGGTATGAAGCGCAAATAAGCGAGGATGCCATAGTAGGCTCGAAAGTGATTGGAGTCAAGGCCACGGACATTGATGTGAGACCGAGTAATAACCGCTTCACTTATGAGATTCTCAGTGGAAATCATAACAAAACATTCAAGATTGATCCTATTGCGGGGGTTATCTACACAGCAGAAGTTTTGGACCGTGAGTCGGTCTCATCTTATTCACTAACTGTGGGCGCGATAGATACTGGAGTTCCCCCACAAACTGGGACGACTGTTGTCAAAATTAACTTGCTGGATGTAAATGATAATGGACCAACACTCCAAAACTCTTCTAGGTCTGGGACTGTTCTGGAGAATGAACCGGCAAACTCTAGGGTGATGACGCTACATGCACAAGATCTCGATCTTCGACCCAATGGAGGACCCTTCACGTATGCCTTAGTTGGAGGGCTGGATTCATCCAAGTTCAAAGTTGATCCTAAGACGGGACTCGTCACAACCACTGACTCTTTTGACAGGGAGACCACTCCAGAACTGAGAATACTTGTTGAGATTACAGACAACGGAAAGCCTCCATTGAAGACCAGGGAGGAAGTGAAGATTGTGGTTGGGGACAAGAATGACTGTCCGTCTCAAGCCAGAGGAGCACAAATTATATTGTATACGTTCAAGCATATCATTCCCGCTGAGAAAATTGCTACTGTGGAGCCACTTGATCAGGATGTCATTGGACAGTATACATGTCGCCTTGAAAGTGGCTTGGACATCTTTAGAATCCCTTCAAGTTGTGATATCCACTTAACAAAAATCCCGTCCTATCGCAGACACTCTGTAAAGGTCTTGGGGGATGATGGCAGACATCCTGAAGTCGCATCAACGATGCAATTCGAGTTTGCCTCCTTAGACAACTCCACCCTATCCAACTCTATTATCATTCGCGCTTTCGGCATCACGCCAAAGAGGATTTTGGAGAAAGCGTATACGAAATTGCTTCAATTTTGGCGACAGATATTTAACCGAGCAGAACCTCAAATTTACGGACTCATTCCAAATGCCAACACTACCGACATTATTCTCGCAGTGGTTACAGCAGACAGACAGTATCTTTCCACAGACCAGATTATGAATACTCTAATTGCAAACAAGGGGCATGTTGAGATTCTTCTTGATGCTTCAATTATAATAAATTATTCTGTATGCTCCACCCAGAATGTTTGTCAGAATGGAGCCTCTTGCACCCAATATCTTCACTTGAATCCAACTCAACAAGTGAGCTCAAGTCCCTTGCTTATCTTATCATCGCCCAAGGTCGAGCTGAATTTCAGCTGCAGGTACTAAAATTAATGCAATAAATACACAAAATTTATATTTGTACGAGATTCGAATTAAATTATTTGGTTTTTATTTGATTTTTTAGGTGCCCATCTGGGTTTACAGGATCCAATTGTCAGCTTAGGAAGGAGCCCTGTCAACCAAACCCATGCGAGAGTGGAGCTTCATGTATAAAGCAAGGATATGATTTTGCTTGTCTGTGTCCCCCACATCGACAAGGAAAGCGTTGCGAGAAGGAGAGGAGTAGTGCGTGCGAGTCAAATCCATGCAAGAACGGAGGATCATGTCAGGAAAACGGAGGCCCAGACGGAGGTTACTTTTGTCTCTGCCGCCCACACTTTTACGGGGCTCAATGTCAGACTGCTTCGAACGCGTGTAAACCAAATCCATGTCTCAATGGGGGAGAATGTGTAAACAGTGTCAGCTCCAGTTCCGCTTTCCCAAGATGTAAATGTCAAAAACATTATTACGGCAGGTACTGCGAAAAAAGTGTGTTTGGCTTTGGACCTGGATCCTTCATGGCGTTCCAACCATTAGACCCAAATACAAACGACATTTCCATTACGTTCTCAACAAACAAGAAGGATGCCTTGTTGGTGTACGAGTTTGGTGAACAGATAGGAGGAAGGTCTGACTTCGTTGCTATACAGTTGGTGGAGGGCAAAGCAAGCTTTTCATACGGTGGTGCAAGAACTGCAATTACTAGCATCGCAGTAAATAAATTCGTGGCAGATAGCAAGTGGCATCGTATCACGGCGACTAGGAACAGTAGAGTCATTTCATTGACTGTAGCATCCTGTGAAGAAAGTGGAGAGGTTTGTTCAGAATGCCGACCTGGAGATAACTCCTGTTATGCTAATGTAGTGGGACCTACCGGTACCCTTAATTTTAATGGACAACCGTTGCTACTAGCTGGAGTTAAGAATGTAGAGGTGATGCTGGAAAGACCTGGCCAAATCCAAACGGACGACTTTGTTGGCTGTATACATAGCGTAGTAGTGAACGGACGGCATCTCAACATGACTTCTCCTCTGGAGTCTAGGGCCATTTCTGAGAATTGTATGAGAGTTGAGGATGTGTGTCTACAACCAAGCTTTGGCGTTTCTAAATGCGGACAGAGTGGACAATGCATTGATCTTTGGGATAGCCACATGTGCCGTTGTGGGGATAACGTGTTGGCGCCTAATTGCAACGATGCCTTTACACCATTCTCCTTCCAACTTGGAGCCTTTATTGAGTTCCGCCCCTGTGAGATGTACACAAGAAGCCAGATTTTACAAGCCATTTACAGTGAAAGTGACGAGGGAAGAATTAAACGGGAGGTGCACCACTCTGGAAAGAAATCTCTTACTTTTAGCTTCCGAACTATACAACCAGACGCAGTTCTCCTATACGCTTCCAGTGGAAAAGACTACACCTTGATTGAGGTAATGTTCATATCATGCAACATGACCATTACGAGAGATTTTAAATTTCAATGTATTATAATCTTACAGCTTGAGAATGGAGATTTAAAATTTACATCCCAGAATGGAGCTAGTAAACCTATCACGATGACCATTGTGGACACTCCATTGATAGATGGTGCTTGGCATACAATTCGCTTGGCAAGTCATCACAGAACTCTGCAAATGTTCGTGGATGGAAGGATGAAGGGTGATGAGCTAGACACAGCCACTTCGCATGATTTCCTCGATCCATACTTGGTGTTGTTGACCTTAGGAGGAATGAAAGATGAGTTTGTCCCTACTAATAAAATTAACCATGGGTTTACTGGCTGCATGGCAAACTTCACTATTCGGGACCAATTGCTTCCTTTCAACGGATCGGGAATAATATTTGATGAGATCGTGTACCATGGAAAAGTATCTAGAGGCTGTAGCAACGCTATCGCCGGTGCAGCGACCGCCCCAGATCCTCTCAGTATTGGTGTAACTCTCGTCATTGTTTTCTTCGTCGTATTGCTTGTGGCTATTCTCGTGAGCTTCGTTATATTCCGACTAAAGCGTAGAGAGAAGAACCCGTTGCCTATGGCGACAGCTACGAAACCTAGTCCACCCGGTCCTGGTAGTGGAGACGTAGTCCGTAGTCATCTTATGGAGGGTGATGCAGAGGCGATAAGGAATCTCGTGAGGAACTCGAAAAAACTCAGTGGAAACAATGCTGGCTATCACAAACCGGATATCATTGAGCGCACCACATCAATCTCGAACACAAGTGCAAACAACAGTCCCACGAATAATGGTATGGTGGGCTCAAACAACGGGATTTCTTTGGATCCCGAGCTTCCAGACATGCCTGAGCACTATGACTTAGAGAATGCAAGTTCTATCGCACCTTCAGATATAGATATCGTTTATCACTACAAAGGTTTCCGGGACAACTTAGGAGGGAGGAATAAGTCCTCTCCTTTCCGTCATAATCATCATTTCCCCGGAAGCAGGCAGAGCCCTGGTATACGCCAAAGTCCCATTTCAAACGTGCTGAAGAGCACTCCGCTCGCTAGATTAAGTCCAAGTAGTGAGCTATCGCAGCAAACGACGCCGCGCATTTTAACGCTGCAGGATATAAGCGGGAAGCCGTTACAAAGTGCCTTGCTCGCAACAACCCAGAAAGATGCGATGAGTCAGAGTGAGCGTAGTCTCAATATCAGTCAAAGCTCTTCGCGAAGCAGCATGGTCAATGCGTCGTCGCAAGGGACGACGAAGAAGAGAAAAAAAGGCGTCCCAGACTCTAATTCTATAACGATAGGCTTAACTGCTGAAGAGATCGAAAGACTTAATAACTCAAGGCATAAAAACAATTCTAGTCTCGTAAGTACACTCGATGCTGTCTCAAGCTCGGAGAGTGAAGATCGTAGGAAAAACAAGCTCTCCAACCTACTTGAACCTAACCCGGAGATCATGCAGAGATCTAGGTCCCGGGATACGTCCAGTGATGACGATGAGTCCGGCAATGACTCTTTCACCTGCTCCGAGTTCGAATACGACAATGAGAAAAGGGACTTCCGTCCGCCGCATATGATGTTCCCCAAAAGAAGGGGAGATGAGAGGGAAGGGGCCGAGGCGGAGGAATCATTTCGTGGCTCGTTATCCACTTTAGTAGCATCAGATGATGACCTTGCTTATATTAATAGTTATAGTAAATCTACGAATCCCAACGGGGGACCGAGCTCCATGGGCTGGGATTACTTACTCAACTGGGGACCAAACTTTGAGAATTTAGTCGGTGTGTTCAAAGACATTGCAGAGCTTCCAGACGAGAGTCCTGCCCCCATGCCCAAGCAAAATAATAGTAATCCCTCTCCAAACACTATAGTAAATACTCTAGGTCAGTCCAGTAGAAGTAGTAGATATCCCACCCCAAGACCTAGCGAAGAGTACGTTTAATTTAAAAAAAATTATTCCATTTCCAAAAAACCCATGTCTTTTATATTTTTTAAAGAAAACGATTTGTT
>JAANSQ010001534.1:0-14791 GCA_036850885.1 Lepidocyrtinus dapeste
CTCGCTCAAGTAGTTTTTAGCGGAAACTTTCACTCCTTGAGGGACAAAGTGAAGATTTGCCTTTCCCAGCCATCACACTGGCAGGGTGATGAGCTTTGGCTACCTCCCTAAGATTAATGGAACGTGACTTACCATATGAATTTTAAATTAAAAAGAGTGAAAATTTTTTCATCAATAAATTGAATGCTCTTTATACTTTTAACATCGTGCCGGCGAAGTAGTGCTTTGCATTTTTTGAGTCTGTCTTTCTTCTGGGTGACTGTGAGAAGGTGATTTGTTCCTTTTTGAAAGATTTGAGTCCTAGGTCATTTCTCAAGGCCAAATAAATAGTGTTTGATGATCCTCTCATTTGAATGACTAGTTTTTTCACACTCCGACAGGGATTTCGGCGAACCCTTTCCCTAAACAGATCTTGGCCGACCTAAACTTTTCCGTTTAGCGATACTGCCAGTTTCTCACTTAATTTCAATTGGCTTCATCTTCTCGATCTTAATTAATAGGTACACACTAGTTACACTAAACGAAAGGTAATCGATTGCACTATCTTAAAAGCTAACCTTGTTTCCATCAGCTGTTCCAATCAAATATTAAGTTGAAATAATGGGACACTTTTTATTAAAGGAGTGGTATATACGTGTTTCAATTACGAAATATTTTTAACTTCTTGAACTGGTGGTTCAAACTACAGTTTTTGCGAATTCTATTTTGACCTGGTTGATCTATCCAAATGAAACACTGGAGATCAAAAGATTTTCTTTTTCATTCTTCTTGAAACTCAAAAATATATTATTATTCCAGTTTCTTGGAAGTTGTAAATCCTTTGAAACGAAAAAAATAAATTCGTTCTGCCTGAAGCAGTCCCGAGTCGAACCTCAAATCGTGGAAAATCCTTGAGCAAAGTCACCTGACTCAAATATATTCTTTTTGCTTTGTCCACACATTTTGAAACACTTGTACTTTTGAGATTCAATGCGCGCCCAATTTCCTGTAACATTCCTTTTCCCTTTCAAAGTAGATTTTCAATGAATCAAACGAAAGGAATGGTAGATACTATTCGTAAAATTAAGCTACGCTTCCATTGCATAGTTAACTTTGTGTTGATAAGACTTAATAAGATACAACCTATTTGTCTACAACTCTTTTTGTAAATGATTAAGGAACCAAAAAACAAGAATTTTCGCATCCACCAAAAAGATAAAAAATGTTGCCAAATGTCCTCTCAGTGACAAGAGCAAAGTACCAGTTTTTAAGTGAGTGGGACGGTAAAATGGAACTAGGTACACTTACATAGATAGATCAAGCTAGTCACTAAAAGAAAAGTTCGTTGATCTCTTTCATCGTCTTACTTTCCATTTCCATTGCAAAACTCTAAATTGCTTATCCCCTCCTGATCTATAGGTCTATAGGTTCATTCACAAGGAAATAAAGCATAATTGGAATTGGACCTTGTGGAAATCCTTTTGTACGTAAATGGCATTTTGGCCATCCATCCCAACGAAAAAAAAAGTTTATTTCGCGAAGGAAGACGGAAAGGACAATTAAATATGCTGCCAAATGGCTGTCGTTATCGCTTCACTTGAACAAAACAAGCACAAAAGGGGAATAGGAGGTTGTGGCTTTACTTGGTTTGTGCATGTGTTGAAAAAAGCAGAGCAAGTTGATCAAAGTGGACAGACAAATAGCTCTGAGTCTAACAAAAAGGACAATTTATCCCCACAAAAATAAGTAAAATAACTTTTTCCCTGGAAAGGGATTGAGCAGTTGGAGAGAGAAAAGTGTGTGAGTAGAGTAGGCCCAACTAAAAATCCGCTGTCCAAGTGTTAATAATAATATATAGTTTAGCACTGGAGCGTAACATAAATCAAGGGATTTTCTCGAAAAAAATAAACTAAAAGCTCTAGCAAAAAAAGACACCCTAAAATATGCTCTAACACTGTCCCTAAAAGGAATATTGTATATATAATGTATTTAGATGGTATATGAATTGGAGTGTGGTCTCTGGGCCAAACACTGGAGCGTAACATAAATCAAGGGATTTTCTCGAAAAAAAATAAACTAAAAGCTCTAGCAAAAAAAGCCACCCCAAAAATATGTTCTAACACTGTCCCTAAAAGGAATATTGTATAGATAATGTATTTAGATGGTATATGAATTGGAGTGTGGTCTCTGGGCCAACTGACCAATTTTACTGAACAAATGAGCTTAAGTATAAGATAACCACGGAATATTAATGATTAAACGGTAAAAATACAGTTCACACAGAGGTTGTATCATATGAAATCATAGATCTTAATGAAGTTTTTTAAAAGAAGATCCGCACTCTTTCTCTAACTGCAACTAAAAGGAAGCTTTAATGATTTCCCACGGCCACAGGAAATAAATGAGGTTGTTATTTCATTTTTCAAAGAGAAAGTACAACGTACAACTCCCTTTGGGTACCTATGCCAACACTATGGTCAAGGTTCCAAGTCCTTTTGTCCTGTCACAACTTATAAGGCTGAAGCAAACCAGGACACGTGTCATCATTAACACTAATAAATACCTTACCAGCGCAATATATTTTGATGACAATGACAATGAAAATAACGAGGAAAATCTCCGCAGCTTTTCGTACCAAGGGAGATCCTACCCGATGATGTTATTCCTCTTATATGCTTTTTCGTTACCTATTACAGTCAAAAATTTATAATTGTAAGTACACGCATTTGAGTAAATGAGATAATGAAATGGTGTTGGTAGTTTGTAGAAAAGATGATTTCATTCAGATGCACACGCACAATTTCTCATGAGTTTCACTAAACTGGAATTTTTAAGGAACGGAGCTAATGAAATGAGTAAAGAGTAAATGGTGATGTTGCATGCAAAGTCTAATTCTAATGATGAAGAAGAGGCAGATGTGATGTGATTATATAACACAGAACTTTAGTATTGTACACATTAAGTGAGGCTGCAGGTATTACGTTGCATACGGGTTTTATATCAGTCTTGTGTAGCTGTGAATGAGTAAAATGGGAAAAAATGAAAGTATTGGGCATACATAACAGAGTTACGTCATGTTAAGCCAAGTACAAAAGCTTGAGAGTAAATTTGTTGAGTGTATGGTTTACTCTGAGGTCTTTGAGCCTTGCCATGGATGAATGGATGGACGTGGATGTAGTTGAAAGGTCTAAAATAGGGGAGAAAGGTTGTGATTGCGATTCTGTTGAGAACGTAGAGAGATGTATGCTTACATGATGGGCAAATAGAACCTATTGATAATGAGGAGCTTATAAGACATCCAGGCAGGCACCGACTCGGAACTGGACTGGCTTCGATTCATTGACTACATTTGTCTCCAGGAAAGGGACAGAGTTAACTTTGGGTTTGACTTTGTTCCACTATTATTGTTCCTTTGTACATGATGTATATCTCCCTACTCTGATGCACTCACAGCACATCATTATTTCCATACAAGGCTATTATTGATGCAATAAAACAACATCATAATTTTGATATTGTTTGATGGAAATCGCTCAGAGGAGTGGAGAACTATATTATATATTTTGTGGAGAAGGTAAGCCTAGCATAATATCTAAAGTACTTTATCTAGTTTGATTGGGTGCTCTAAAGTGTAGATCTACTCCACACACTATGTTCTACCATCTGTTCCTGACATGTTTAATTAGAGCATATGAAAACACTTTTTTTGGAAATCAATGCTTCTCGAAAAGCTTTAATGTCAAAATACGGCAAAGTGTGTAAAAAATGGAGGTAAAATATGGAGGGTAAGAATATACATCTTTAGATATAAAATAAATCCATTTTTTTGTATTACTTTTAAGCTCTTTTTAATACGGTTAAATGTAGTGCATAATCTACTGAATCGGCTAGTCCAGTCCAAGTCAAGCTTACTTTCAATCAAACACAGGGTTGCAGGGTGGAAAGCTGAGGGTGTAAATAAAGAGCAAACAGAGGGCACAAGAGCATTAATATTTTTTCCGAGGGTATCAGATGGTATTAACTGCCCTTTTTCATAGAAAAAATAATACACTTCCTTCCGACACTTCCTCCCTCCTGCTGAGATCCTTACGGTATGAAGAGCAAAACCAATATTTATAGGAGTTGAATGCAAGCTTTACCACAACGATATTTATCGCGAGATTTTTTCACCCTTTGTGCATCACCCTTATTTGTTCAGAATTTCCGCCTCCCTAACCTTGAACGCGTCGACCTTGCAATGTACATTGCAATATTTGAGTTGTAGAAATACTCCATTTGCTTTTTAATTCTCTAAATGCTTTTTATGGAATTAAGGTTTTAACTCGTTTCCGGATTTAGTGGTTCGGTTGGTGGTCTGGTCTAGTCTGGTATGGCTTAGTCTGGCGAACTTAATTGCGTTTCTCTAATCATCATCACAATGAACAGTATAGCATTATGCTTTGTTTCATGGGATTAAGGGTAAATAAGGGATGTCTCTTAAACTGCAACAGATGCTGTCTGGCTGTGCAGTGGTTAAGTCAACAAGATGTGCAATGTTGGCAGCTTTAAACTTCAAATATTTTCCTTGACCATGAAACGGAACAAACTATTTTTTTCCTAATTTCCAACATTGCCCATCACGGTGTTTTGAAATGAATGCGTTGCAGCTTTACGCTTTTGTAAACTCGCAACATATTTTCTTGAATGGATGGAGTCGACAAAGCGCATTCTTATTTGCATCTTGACTACAACAAAACGCGAAAAATCTCTTGTGTAACTCTTGTGTAATATGTTTTTCCATTTCTGTCTCTGCTCATCCTCCAAAAAAATCTCATTAGTTCTAAGGAAACGGTCTCTCAAGCCCATTTCATTGTCCTCTCATTATCTCAACTGATGAGGAAGATGATGGTGAAAGTAAAAGTACCCACGAGTAAACAAACAAAGACGTAATAGTTGAAGTACTTTTTTGTAGCCTTGTTGAATATCAACCCTGACATTGCACTTCTTCTTTGCAGTATCCTTCCGGACTAAAAATGTAAGAGAAATGGGTGGCGTTCAGACGTTAACCAGCTTGATTCCCTCCGGAGTAACATCAACAAAACATCAAATTTCCTGCGTTTTTCAATGTTTCCTTCTCCTTTACACTTCAGCATGCAGTTCAATTCTATTTATTTTCTTTTCAAAAGTTTCTTTCCCTATTTTCCCATTTCGTATGGCATGACTCTTTTCAAAACAAACTTTATTCATTCATGTATCATTCCATTTCCGTTGAACAAAAACAAAACAAAATCTACTCTGTTAATTCCAATCCGGTGTTGTGTTGTAAAATAGATTGTACAACTCCGAATCATTAACACTCCTTCTACATTGTCTTTCTTTAGTAGAGAGAAGGACAGTAAAACAAGCCATTTTTCTCCTTGTCAATGTCTTTCAGACTTTGTTACAGAATGTTTGTTACAGACACGCTCTCTCATGGGAAGAATGATGAGCGGCCTACATCCTACCCCAAATTCAAGAGTTTTCTTCTTTCTAATTTCTATTTTCTTTCACTTCGTCTCCCTCCTCCTTCCCACCTTTGAAGAAGGAGGAGGAAATGACTATAGTTTCACTCTTTCAAGGATAACTCCCAAAATCGCTGAAAAGTTTTAGTGACAGGAGGCCATTTATTCTCTCTTTTTTAATCAAAGACTACCATCTTGACTCATCATCGTCACAAAATTTGCAATGGAAGAAAATTTTGCATATGGTACTATGGGAATTTTAATAAAAGTGTGTCACAACAAGTTACAAAGTTTGGAGACATACGTTGTCTGAGACTGCCAACTAAACTAAACAGCAGTTACAAAACTAGTTTAAATTTTTTTGGTGTAACGAGGTCGACTCTACGTCTAAAAACTATTTTCTTTTCAAGTGCATTATGTAAAAATGTTTGAACATTCTCTTTACGAGCACTTGTTAACTTGCTAAGTACTTTTGTTGCAATTGGCAATCATACCACTTTACCCAGATATAATTGCACACGGAGGGATACAAACAAAACGTTGATTATCCATTAACCATTTTAGTACCATCATTTTTTGTCCATAGGGATGCCGACTCTAAGTAGCCGAGTAGCTCTAAATAAACCCTTCATTTGACACTAAAACAAATATAAAGTTTTTTTTTGACAAGCTTTGATAATGAATATGGCCCCATCACCATAAAACATTGGGAAAGGAAATGAATTGCTCGTTAAACCGATCCACCATTTCCCTTGATTGTTTAATGGACGACTTAAAAAAAAGAAAAAGCGTTTGAAATGTGTATTCATTAGGGTAGTGGGAAAAATGTCACTCTGCTCCTGTAAAAATAAAAATGGCTGAATTTGTTTGTACGAGCCATACTAGCATTTACGTGTGTTAAAAGAAACAGACGCCTTTGGCTCTGAAACTTTTACTCATTTTTTTCTGCTTAACTTGCAAAATACTTTTTGTCTGTTTGACGTTACGTGACGTGTCACGTGAAAGTTCCCTGAACTAAACAGGCTAAAGAGGATTTCGACCCGGAGGCCATTAAAGCACACACATTTTTAGAAGGAGAAAAGTGAAAGGATGTAGCGTGTAAACTGTAAACTAATTTGCCAAGTAACACGGGCTAATGACTAGGGTAAAATGAACATGACATCATAGTCATCATCATTTCTATATAATTCCTCTGCGCTGCGAGTTGAGCTGACAATGAAAACAAGAGGCTTTCGGAGATATAAAGTTGGAAATGCTTCCGCTGCGTTCTTGCTGGCACTAATACACACACGAGGTCATAAACGGAATAGGAGACATTAAACAAAAAAAAACCAAATGAATGTGGTAATTAGCCTCTCTTTCTCTCCAGCAGCACTCACACTCAATTTCAGATTTTCTTTTGTGCAGTGACATGTCTAGGATCGGATGCAACTTGGAAATGGAAGCTATATGACATTACATATTTTCTCTGTTTAAATATGAGGTTATTAGTGGGATAAAGGATTATTAAGCTTCTCTCTGCAGTTCCGACGCGGAGTGAATAAAATAAAGTGCATTGAAATGAGTTCATAAATGTGACATGGTTAATTCAACCTAACAACGTGATCACTATGTCACTTAAAAGCGTAACAGGAAATGGTGACGGAAACTGAAGGAGAAACTACGTTGACTTTGATTGCCTCTGTAACATTATGTAGGTAATCAAAATGGATTTTCGCGGGAACTAAGTGCCCTGATATGATCAATAGAAAAAAATGGTAATTCACAAGCTGTAAAAAACCAGATTAGAACAATGTCAACATCTTAACCAATTCTAGTTCAACATGGTTTTACTCAGTATTTTATTTTATTGCTCCAAATGGAAAGTTTAAATCTACATTACTTTTTCCACTGGTTGCTCATATGTTTTTAGTGATAATGAGCAACACAACTCATTACTCAAAACATGCATGTTTTTCCTTTGTTTAAAAGGCTTTTAAGCTTGATGATAGATGACCAGCTGGAGACAAAACAAATGTTTTGTAAAGGAGAAAATTCGAGATTTTTTTTCTAAACATTTTACGGTTCAAAAGTGTGCTTTAGCGTTTGCCGCATGTCTGCATAGCGTAATGGATTGTTCATAAACCAATTACAATGGATTTTATGATTTTATTTTCTCCAACATTTGCTTTGACTCGACACAGCCTAGATAAAATAAAGGAAAAGTTGTTTTTAGGAGGGGAGAAATGAAAGTGAAAATGTTTTTTTTGTCGTTCTGCGAGTGAGTCCGTACAAATAAATGGGGAAAGTCTAAAACAAAAGGGAAAATAGCTAGGAATCACGCAATCAACAAATCACCTCAGATTTGTCATAACCAGCAATATAGTGGGGAGCTTATCGCATGATATTTCTATTTTATTTCAATTCCGAAACATTCAATATAAAAATGTTTGAGTCTATTGGTTTTTCTTTGAAAAGAGATGTGAACACTTACAGACTCAATAGTCAAGTTCACGTTTACTAGATTCTGATTCTGAGGGGCTGACACGACAAGCCATAAACACGCGGCTCCGTTGAACCATATCATTTCAGTTTTCGTCTGCTTTGTTTCATTCCACAGACCTATTATTGCTTAAATGAATGGGTAAGCTTAGAAGAAAAAAAATATATTGTACGCAATAAAAATCGTCGCGGCACACGCCACATTTCTCTTTCAATCTTTGAGTGGATTTTTTGTCAGACATTGGGGAAAAGAAGAGGTTAATGAAAAAATATAGGGACGATAGTTTGAGGGAAAATGATTATGATTATTATTATTGCCGCTCGGTCCAGTATTTTCCAAGTTGGATTGGATAGGTTAGGTTAGGAAAGGTATGAAAATTGTGGGTACGTCCACAACAGTTTTCTGTGTCGTGTCTTGTCCCATTCAAATAAGTAAGGTGAGTGAAAGTTCCAGCCATTTTACGATTCGTGTTAAAATAATAAGGAGAGATTTTTTTGAAGAGATTTCAAACGAAAATGAATGTTTTGATGGGGTACTTTGGTGCAAAAATCGGTGTCAGCTATTATCGTGATTTTCAGAAAAGGTGCAAAAACGAAATAAATGTAAAAGCAAATAGAAGTACAGTTTTTCTTTATTTAACGATGATTGATATGCAATAGTGACTCACGGTTTTTGGGGTGAAAATGATTGATACTTGAGACGTATTTTTGTGATAAAGCCAAATTACGGAAGGGTTCATGTCGAAAGATCCCGGTTAGATTACAGGGTTAAAATTAGACGCTGCACGGATGAATGAATTACTATTGCTAGATTAAATGACGAAGGAAGATGTAAAAGCTCATAATTCACAGCACAGCTAGTCTAGACATGAAATAGAACACGTTGAATTCGTCATCATCAGTACATCACGTAAAGTATGCAACGAAACTTGCCCTTTAAATATGAAGGTGAATGTTAAGGAGGGAATCAGACTGCATTTTGTAAGCTTGTTAGCGTGCATACATTCATTACTCCCTGGACCCAATGGGTCTGGTACTTTGATCACATCACAATATGAATCCTGTATAAAAAAGAGAAATTAAGGAAAAAATACCCAAGCGAATTTTCCGTAGATAGTATTGCTGCGTCGACGTTGGTGTAGCGTTAAGCCTACGCTCAAGTTACAAAGATGGATGGTATAATTGCATTACCCTAGAGAAAAATGCAGGCCTGTAAGTGATGCTGATGCAGTGTCTGACTCACTCGAATGCATGAGTGTGGGCTGAAGGTACAAGGAAAGATCGTTAAGTTAAGGTAGCTATTTTTAGCCTTTATCTTGTGCGATGATGATTTAAGCCCTCTAATGTACATATATATTTAAGTTTACGATGAGACACGACACAACATCAAATAACTCATTAAAAAGTCGGGTAGAAGCAAAATCTTGTAAGGGAGGAGGAAACGGTTTAATTTTTTTTTAACTTTTATTTTCGGTAAAGTCCTTGAAGGATACACGTGCTGAACCCCCTCCCATATACATCTGCAACTTAGTTTTTTAATGAGGCGGTCAACCAAGTTACGGTTGGGTTGAAATTGGTTAACTGTGTCTAACTGAATAAAGTTTTATAGACCTTATCCAAGAGAGTTTTTCATTAATTTGGAATTAATTTTTAAAAGTTTCACAGGTGCTTGGCGGCGGTATTTTAATCATATTATATCTGCAAAACTTGAACTTTAGGTACTTTGAGCTTAATGCTTCATCTTCATCAGTTTGATATTTAGATTTTACATCTGTGTATCAACAACACAAAGGGAAATAAAAAAAGTTACTACAGAGTAAAGTTTCTCGGTAACAATAGCGTGGTCATTAATTCTCAGACATTATCTTCAGTACAAACATGTACTTTACTTAATGTATAGCTGCACTGCAGTAATAGTAATTGTCTACCCGTAACGCAATTATTCTTTGTCCGCATACATATGTGGCATCGTATAACACATTGCTCTCTCTGTTGCGATTCTGATTGCAAATAATTCCTTCCACTTGCTCTAAACAATCTGTGTCTAATGGCGGATGCCGCACAAACCTATAATTTCGAAATCAAGGCTGCACTTTTGCATTCTGTTTAGAAAACATGAAGCCATCCATTTTCACATGACCTAGATTTTCCCCTCAAAGTCCAGTTCGCATTAATGGCCCCTTAGAGAGAACGTGTTACAAGGAGCAAGTGCAAAAGTTACACTCGTCTCATGCATTTTACTCACCTAATTTCTCTAGGACGAGTTTAAGTTTACTTCAGGTTTTTTTTAAAAGTCGAAACACGAAACAAAGTTTCCCATTTCCACATTTCATTTAATCAGAATCAATAATGGAGTGGGTGCTTAAAGAGGCAGAATCAAAACAAAAGAACTTTCACCGTTAAGCTTGCAATAAAAAAAAGGAATGAGTTTCAGAGTGTAGTCACATCAGTTGTTAAACCCGTCTCACCTCACCTCCTTTTTTTATTTCGCACCATTGCCATCATGATTCTCGATCGTTTAATAAGAAACGAACTTTCAATTCTCCCGTCAAAATACCCTGACTTTAGCCTATCACAGAGTACACGTGATCTTAAAGAAAGTCACGGACTTTTTAATCCCCCTCCAAGTGAAGAAGACGATGCGATGGGCAATAAAACCTGGAAAAAGTTTCAGGCAAGGAAAAGAGTCAAGTCTTTTCTACTTGAGCACATCACATCATTCCTATCAGCCATCATTATTATTGCCTTAATAAACCCAATATAACGGTGCACAAACGCAAGACAGCCTATTTTTAACTGATTTCATTTTTTATCAATTCGAGTCAACTTTAGTTGAAATGTTCCAATTATTTTTTCACCAAGCGGAAATTGGACTATCCTTACCAGGGGTAATGATCAAACGAAGATTTTTTAATGGGCGCCATAACTCCTAAAGGATTGTTAACCGCTGTGCTACATTACTTAACGATGACACGACATGAACCACCCAAAATGGAACAGGACAAGAGATGATTCCTTACGGGAATTCACTTTAGGTAGGCAGATGAACCAGGATTAGGGAATATGTGCACTTTTTAAAACTAATGATTTTAGATTGGATAATAAAAATTGTATTCTTGTGCTGAACTCCTAGAAATAAAATGACTTTTATGATTTGTTTTTTAAATCCTCGGGAAATTGTTTGGATCTCGTTTTACGACTTAGGCATTTAAACAAGCATAAAAAGGCGGAAGGAAGGAGACCAAGATGATATGATATTTAATCAAAGTAGAAACAGGCAGGAGGTAAATTTATACCTTTAAAATACAAAACACCATCTTGTTAAGAGGATGTACATGTATACTATTTGTGGGGTCTTATTACTTTGCAAATTTTCGTGTGAAAAATAATTTGTGTAGAATCGGGTGACTCTCAGGAATAGTGGCTGAGCTCAGCTCGAGTTTAAGATGTGCCGGGTCATAAACAAGTTTTTAATATGGGATTGGGAGGATTTGCAAAATGAATCAGGGAAAATGGATGATGAAAACAATTTTTTTCTTCTCTAGTGGGGATGGGGGTAGTTGTTGGGTTGTGGACCATTAAAAAAGTTTGCAAGTTTGGGAAAGGACGAATGGGGAATAAACAAAGATGAGAGTATGTTTCGGGATGATAGGAAACATTAAAAGGGATTATTAAAATGCCTATGTGGCCAAACAACTATGGAATGAATGAAGATGGACAGTGAAAAACTCCGATTTATGAGTCATTGGCTCTAAAACGTAATCTTAGTTTATAACTTGGAGGGAAATTTTAAAGAGCAATCTGCTCGCTCTACATCTCTACATGACAGACCTTTTACGCCCATTTTCCTTGAGACAGAGTAGAGCAAGGCATAGAGTGTGGGGAAATAACGTATGTATTTTCCTTTTTGTCTGTGAGATATGATATTCCATTAGTTAGGATACCGTTGTTCCGTGAGTGTGCTCTACAGCAGTTAAAATTTTCACGACAGAAAAATAAGTTGACTTGCTGTGTTTTGCTTAGAGACCATAAAAATGTGAAGGTTTTGAGGGAGTAGTCTACTCCACTATAGTTTTAGCTTAGCTTACAAGGCTCTCCTTTTCTCTCTGTCTCTCTTGGGCCAACTAATTTCCTCACTATTTTAAAATATGCTACATAAGTTATGTGGAAAATTGCAGTAAAAGGGCAATTTGGCGAGCGAGAAGGATACCACAGAAAACGAAACAATCAAAACAAATGAATAAAGAAGGAGGAGGAAAATAGATGCAAGTCTGGAAAATTATGGAAGGCTTTTATACATTTTTTCCTGGAAGGAGTGTGCATGTGAAAGTTTGCTTTGAAAATTGTTTCAATTGCCCTAAATTTCCAGAGAGCATTAAAAATATATGCGTAGCTCCTCAGAAAAGTGCACAAAGCTTTAGCCAAACTTTCTTCTGCTGAATAAATTCTTGAACAAGAAACTTGTTATGTTTAGTCCTGGGCTTTCTAGAACAACAAGGGAAAATGTGAAGATTGCTTTTAAGCTCCAAGATTGCTCTAACGTGGTCCATGGCTAGTGACGCAAAGGGTGCTGATGCTGTTTTGCGTGTTTTCAGGTGATTCAATTCATTTTGATAAATTGCTCTGGAATAAGTGGAAGAAGAGCATGATAGCAATTTACCAAGCCTATGACCCAAGATTCTGTAGATGCGAGGCGAATGCTAAACTACTAGAGAATATGTATTTTGCTTAAAACGGTCCAAAGACTGAGATTTATTTTACCATAATTTTGTTACAGCTTAAGGAGCCACATGGCTACAGCATTATTGGTAGGTTTTGTCACACGAAATCTGTATCGCTATCTTATCTTGCAAGAGCAGGTAATTTACACAAAAACATTTTTTGATACTTACTTAAAATTCTATTCCGTAGTTTTCAGATTAAGAAACTTTTATGAAAAGTTACGACACTTAAATAATTTCGTTATAGTTGAACTAAACATTATGGAAATTATGGAATTATTTATATGCATTGAAATGAATTAGCTATTTTAAGCTATTTTTAGTGACATATATTTCAGTAATTTCTCCTAAATTTAAAAAGGATCTCGGATAAATTATCATAAAATGTGTTTCATGGCTTTTCCATTGCCTTTGATATTGTATTGTTTATGAGCAATGGATAAATTGTAAATCATAAATTTATTTTATTTCTGAAGAGCAATATGAGCACTGGTAAGAATAAATTTTGAGTCCAGTACCTGCCTTTATCCTGAGGCACATTATGCAGCAGTAATAAAATGGGCTAACATAACTTAAGGAGTTATTTCATTTATTCATCTGACTACCAGAAGTACTTGTTTATAATTTCCGGTCCATAATTAGTATGGTTGCAAATTAAATTAGATTTGCAACGCAAAAGGATCTTATTATCGGTGTGTGTTGAGAAAAATACAAAACTTAAGGATCTGGTGTTTTTAAAATATTTTGCTTCTAGCTGAAATGTTAACAAAAGATTCGGGATAAAAATGTAATTGTTTCTAATATTAAAGGTATTCGCTTGAACGATACCACCTTAGAAATAACGTACTTTAGTGCTTTTAGGAATTAGCGTAATTGGAACACTGAAAAATCGGCAGTGCCTGTATTCGGGTTGAGATGTGAAGATTGACATGAATTGGAATGTTTCTATTTGATATGGAATTTAAGTATCAAATTATGCACTTAATGAAGAAGAATAATTGCCATTGACAGTATTTCATTACATGGACAAGTAATTATTGGAATCAAGGTAAAATTTGATGCGGCGATCAAAAGTTATTTATCAGCCAATGACTTTGTTGAATCCAGCAGCTTTTACAGGCTTCCAAATAAGGAAATAAAAACACCACATTCTTTTGAAAACTGGCAGTGATACAATTGAATGCACTGAACAAATAAGGTTGTGAACCGGTACCCTACACGCTTAATCCGCATACGATACACGCTTCACGCTAATTACGGAGAAGAGACACTCTGTAAGGGAATCGTATTGTCACCATTACTACGTTAAAAGTAGTACCGACATGTCCAATGCACATTCCGCACATTTCTGGCACACACCGACCGAACGAAATACCGACAAATGCAGAGCTCTCTCAAGTTCAAATCTGACTTTTCCCTAAAAATTCGGAATTGCTCTATTTACTGACGTTAAGAGTGGCTTGAAATTAAACTAGTCGTATTACTATGCACATGGAGTAGCACGCTTTATCTCAAATTGGATTTCCTAGGAAACGGAGACCACCATTATTGACCAGAGCTATGGCTGGCCCGAACAGATCAATCGACAGTGTACTTAATCCATAAATCAAATCGGACTTTCAATCAATACGTAGCACTGTAGGCTTGTACTTGTATCAGTAGTATAGCTTGTTATATACTGTAAAAAGTTGCACTTATTCTGTTACCCCCATGTAATGATAACATGCATTTGCACCCCCCCTTTGGGCGTCAATATCTTTCAAACTAAGAGTGAGCCCAGGCTGGAAATACTTTTATCGGAAAGGCCGTACGTTTTTGTACCATTGGACTGATTTCCATTCTGGGCTCAAACCTTGGTCTTGATCTTTAGACCTGTGGCTGAAATGCCTATACAAAAATATTATATACTTCTTTAGTGTACTGTATTGATTTAATTTCAATTGGAATAATCGGAAATGAAAATGAATAATTCTAAAAGACAAAAATAAATATAATAAAAATGGTACTACTAATGTCTTTCTGACCTGTGGAAAGACATGGTCCAATAGTATGGATATACCTTTTTTAATAAAATGCGTACGGCCTTCTAGGATCAAAGGGGTAAATTCTTAAATTGAATTAGATATTACC
>JAANSQ010001535.1:0-14787 GCA_036850885.1 Lepidocyrtinus dapeste
TTCTTTATATTTTTCACTTACATTTCGCTAAGCTCGAGAAGTTCCAGCTTGAACTCAATGATGTTGGCAATCTCATGATTTCCAGTCATGTGCAAACAATTTATAAACTGGGTCAATCCACTCTCCTCTTTTTTCAACATGATGATGTAAAGGGCAGCAGATCTCAAACTGTCATCGTAGTGTTGCAACTACAAATCCCACACAACATACACATTTTATATAATGCATTTCTTTTCCTTCCTTTAAACTTATTCACATGTACATAGGCTTTATATTTAGAAGCATTCAATTGTCAATAAAGATTTATTGACTTGGGAGTATATGTGACGTGCATTTTCATAAAAAATTAAAGCTAAAAGACTCTTACCACTCTTCGTTTCTCCGCAAAGTTCAATATCCCCACCCATGTCAGTTGCGACACAAGCAATCCAAAATGTCTGGTCTTATTTATCATAAATCTTATATTTTGTCTTAATATGGCTCCAGGTGCATTCTCATTCCTCTGCTTTCTTCCCCACATTCTTCTCTTTTCAGGCTTTTCCTGAATCTGAATATCTTCAAACGGAATGA
Source organism: Lepidocyrtinus dapeste (assembly GCA_036850885.1). NCBI lineage: Eukaryota > Metazoa > Arthropoda > Collembola > Entomobryomorpha > Entomobryidae > Lepidocyrtinus > Lepidocyrtinus dapeste. The sequence continues at coordinate 571 of JAANSQ010001535.1, forward strand.
AGAAGGCCACGGGGTGGAGTTTTATATCTTTAGGGTGCACCAGAGCCAATGACTCTTCCAATATTGTTTCTGGTGTTATGGGCTCTTGTGGAGGAAACTGAAACATTTTGAAATATAATTTTATTTAAATCTGCAAAAATTACGAGTAAAACGTGAAAAGTATTGGCTTTATCTTACCTCTACGAAATAACGTTCACACATGATGGATGCCTTATCTTGATGAATGTGGAAAACTTAATTGAGATTTGGGAACTTAAATGTGAATTGGTTGAGTGACAGTTTTTACGATTTTTAATAGTGTGACTACTATAAAAAATTATTTTTGAACAATCGGAACACAAAGGAAGCACTAATTTTCATGCTTTTTTTCGTGAAAATTTCAAACAATTCACTCACTTTGGCTTAAGACTTATGCCTTATTTTTGTTCCAATGTAGAAATAGTGATAGTTTAGACTTCCAATTAAATTTATATCAGTTTACACAATTTGCAAAGTTCGTATTAACTTGGCCGCGACTTAATGAAAAGTGATGCATACGGTTCCAACTTTTCCTGAGCAGTATTAAGTGAACAGTTTAAAGTAGAATGACTCAATATCTGAGGAAGATTGCCTTATTATATCCTCTAGCACATGTACCACACAAATGCTTCTGCCTTAGCTTTTGGCTGCTCTCTTTCTCTTTGTCTGGTTCTGGTAATAGCTCAAACACCAATGTCAAAGTTATGCGAGGAACGTTTATATGTAGTCAGTGAGTCTTGATGAAAGCCTCCTTGACACTCGCTCATAAAAACATATAGCTAGCAACTTCAGCAAAGACCTAACCTAACAGTTTTACGACATGTATAATATCGGCATTAGTGTTGATAAAACAACTAAAGCTAGAATAATGAGTTTGGAAAATGTTTTCGTAAAAAAGACCCGTTTGGTAATACAATACCTCACACCATATCCATTCTTTTCTTGTGTTCCCAGCAATATCTAAGCAAAGCAGAGTGGAATCGTATGACTCGGGAAAGATCTATTATCTAATTCAAAGAACTCAAGAAGCATCGATTGACAGCTCAAAAACAAATATATGGAAATTCATGAAAGTTTATAACAATTTGACAAGCATAATGCAGCAAGTGTCATTTTTTCTAGAGAGACTATGAAAACGTACAATTTAAAATTAATTTAGATTATAGTTATTCACGTGGAGGAAAGTTATCCGCAGGAGGGAAAAATAATAGTTTTAAAGTCTCGTTTACTTTGTTTACTGAGTATTACATGAGATAAGACGATGAGAGTCAACGATTCATGAATCACGAAAACCAATGAGTTCCTTTTGTCTGATAATATGCATGCGTTAAGGTCATAAAACTCATTTAATTTGGATTAATGGAATGAAAAGAAGATGAAACGCGATGGAATTAGTTTTGAGTGGAATGTTTTTGGAACCGTGGCAGATAGCGCGGAAAGATTGTAGTATTTTTACATGCAATCTTGAAACTACTACTTGCAGCAAGAAGATTAAAAAATATTGTTTTGCTTGGAGTAATTTTTAGAATGTAAATTAAGGAATAAATTAAATTAATGAATACAAATATAGACATTCTGCTGCCGCATCATAGCACAATAGCGAACTGTAATGTTTTACTGATTTACAAAAAAGCAAACATTGATGTTTTTACGCAAAAACAAAGTTTATTATTTTTTATTGACTCGTGAATAAGAAAATATGTACTTATGCAAAAAAAATGCGTTTGGTAGCGAAAATGAATTAAAGAAACCCCAAAGCCAAAGCCAGCTTTGTATTTCAATATTTGTAACGAGGGAAAAATACTTATGCATTGTTTCTTTCCTTGGTCTCACCTCAATTGTAAAGTTTCGTAACTGATTTCAAATTGTCATTTTAAAACCACAACATGATCTGTTTTTGACATTTTGCATGTGCGTGTTGTGAATGTGAGAAACTCGAAACAAATATTTTTCTAGGACATTACCCAAATACAACTCAAACACTGGTGTAACAGATAAAAAATATAATGCTCCATGAATTCATTTTCTGATTGACATTGTCTAAATTCAATGCTCTTGGTGAAGCAATCGTGTTTATTCAAGCGTTATAATAATATGTGAACTGAAATCGTATTTTGTTTGGTATGACATCTTTATGTGATTTATTCTGTTGAATCTAGTCATACCACATGTTTAGAAGAACGGGGAAGTTGTAATAAATGAAATGTTTTTGGTGTTTGCAGGCAGCAGTAAAAGTACAAATATACAAGCAATTATAGATATGTGTAGTGTAAGTATAGTATGAGTCATGACCTCATCAGTCGTCAACACTAAACGTATAATATTAATTGTATACTGGACAAAGTAGCGTAGCAAGTCAAGGCTAGGCCAGGCCAGGTTACTGTTTACACTAGCATTTTGTTTTATGTCCCGATTGGAAAATGGGTACTTGTACCATTATCTCTGTGGTTGACTTTGCTTTGTAACAAGTCCTAATGAGTTTGTACATGGACTGGACTACACTGGACTGAACATAGATATTTTAGGCATTCATTCAAAAACGTTAAGAAAAACAGATAAAGCTTTCATAATTTTCTTGTATTGGCTAAAGGTTGGAGACAGGTCATGATCTCAAAAATAGAGTCAGTCATCCGACTAATATTACACGTTAAAATGCCCCAAGAGGCACACAAACTTTCCATAGCGGAAAGATGTCTAAAATATACGTTTTGCTTTTTTGGTATGAAAAGGACGAAACATAAAGCCACCTAATGAGCTAATATATTAGGTCTATTGTGAGAANATATATTAGGTCTATTGTGAGAAAATGTTTGGGTCGGGTTTCTACCCAAATAATTTCTAGAACGTACCATGCAACAAAGTCGATCGGTTTAGGAAAATTTCAAAAATATCATTTTTTGAGCATTTTGTCCGAAAGGACTTTGGACTTTTTGGTTTTGGGGAACGTTTTTATTAAAAATACGATCAAAATAAGAAATACATCTTTTGCGCTGGCTACACGTGGAACTGATTAGACAACATGTTAAGTAATTAGACTTGCGTACTCGGTCAAGAATTTTAATTACATTTGCACCCTATTAATAAGGGCGGGTTTTGCGTCATGAGATATTTTTAAATGATAAAATTTTATGCATGAATTGATGTCTTTATCTCACATAATTACTGGTTAAAAATACATTAAAGGCAATATTTAAATTCGTTATTAGTTCCAAGACCAATCGCTGTTTAAGCATACATTACAGAAGAAAAAGAGAAATTTCATGACTCACTCCATAATGCTGACAACATATGCATATGCATTTACTCCGTTCGTAATCCGCGAGCATATGTCATTAAATAGTTTATCATGAATTTGAGACGGTAAAAACATGATGCAATATCCAGCCACGTCCACCTGCCAGTTCCAAATACATTAAATTTACGTAGTCTTGTTCGTTTCCTTTATAGTGATTTCTGGCATTGATGAGAAAGCCTGAACGAACATGAGCCAGACTAACAAGTAATGACAAAACTATGACTTCATTTATTAGCGCTGGTTCAAGTTGCAAGGGAAGTTTAAAGTTGAATAATTTACTTTGATGATAGTGATAAATGCCCCCATTAAGATTTTGTTTTTCAGTACCAAATGAAACCATTTGCTGTCAAAAACAAATTATTGAAACTTGATTAGTATTATAGCCGATAAAAAGTTACGCAAATCTACATAAGTTCCAGTACAGTATATAGCGACAGAAATTTTATTTTACAACATTTTTTTCATACAAACTTTTAACTCTCATCTAAATGGTAAAATGCGGTTCTAAAAAAATTGTCACTACTATTCTCCCGAATTCATAGGTCTAGCCTTAGCCACATGGCCTATTATCACGCGTATGATGCATGCTACCCCTAAACTATGAAACTCTCAAAAAGTGAAAAACAAGCTTATAGAACATCTTTAATCCACGTTTATTTGCTAGAGAAGAAAATCATTGAAGCTTATCATATCGCATCCAACCATACATTTTGTAGTATACCATAAAAGAAACCTTGTACATTCTCAAAAGAGGTCATGTAATTAAAGTTTAATACAAAAAAATTAGACGAGTCTAACTCATCATGGAAAATTCAGGAATGGGGTTATTGAAAAATGAAAGATTAAGTGCAAAAACAACGTGATAATCGGATTAATGTGAAGTTTAGATGATTAGAATTGACTAGAAAAGATAAATCACGTCAAAAAGAAGAAAAAACAATTTTATTTCTTTCTTGGACCACCGGTCCCGCTAATTTTCATGCTATGTAAAAATTCCTTTCTTTGCTCTTCCAGTAATTCCTCCAGATGACTTATCTGAAATGAACATTTTTCTAGTTGCTTTTGCATCTCCAAAATAGTTTCATCCTTCCTGGATAAAGCTTGCTTCACTCGTAAACCAATCTTTTCTATTTCCGCATCTTTTTCTGCAATCACCCTTTCAATTTCGAGTTGCTTCTGCTCAAGATGTAATTTAGAGCCGGATTGCATTTCCACGATGGATGTTTTAAGAGCCCGACATTCTTCTTCAATCGCTTGTATTTGATCAGCAAATTCTCGTCTGATGACCGAGGTCAAGTTCACTCGCTCTTCTTGCATCTTCATGTTCATTTCTTGCAAGTCAATCAACTGTTTTTCCTTCATGCTTAGTGTAGTCTTCAGACTAAACACTTCTTCTTCTCTAGCGAGAAGGTCACACTTTGCCTGCGAAAATTTCGACTTGACATCTTTCTCAGATTTTTCCATTTCTTCTAGTTCCGATTGAAACTTTTCTTGCATTCTTTTAAAGCGACCTTCAGATGCACTCTCATCATCTTTTCGATGCTTTTCATAGTCCTCCCTGAACTTCTTTTCCCTTTCTCTCCACTCCCTTTCCTTTTCTGCTTGGTAGGCATCACGAAGCTTAGCCTCTTGTTCTGATAAAGCTAGTTCTAACTTTTTCATTTGATTTGATGCCCAATTTTGCCTCTCTGCATCGTAAATGTCCTTTACGCTCTTTAGTTCACCTTCATGTCGCCTCTCTAAACTCACTAATTTAGTTTCATATTCTTGTCTAAGGTTTTCAACTTCAACCTCCCCCTTAATTTGGGCCTTTCGCACACCCTCTTGCATTTGGTCCTTAAGTCTCATTTCTTCAGCTACTGCACGTTCCCTCTCTTCAAACAAGTCATTGGCGTGCTTTCGTTTTAATGCTTCAAGTTCTTCATCTCTTTGCTTAAGTTCAGCATCAAGCCTTCTGTTTGCCAATTCCCTTTCTCGATTGATCAAATCCTCTTTCTCCTTTGCAAATTTTTCACGAAGATCTTCAAGTTGCATGTGGAGCTTTCTTTGATACCTCTCTTCGATTTCACGAACTTCATCAGCATGCCACGCCCGCATTTCTGACATTTCATGTTGATGTCTTTGGATAATTCGCTGAACTTCAGGTTCTAAACCTTTAACAGTCATTTCCTACAGAAGAAAAATAAAGTATTATATAAAATTGCATAATATAAAAATATTTTTATCATTTATAGAAAGAAACATGTTACTTTAATTTCTTGAGCGTGTGCCTTATTTCCCGCAAGTTTCTGCTTCAATGAGTTTTCTGCATTCTGCTGCATTTTACGTAATCTCCTAATTTCGTCTAAATGCTTTTGTTGCATGGACTTTATTTGCTCCTTGTGCTTTTCCTCCATATCTTCAAAGTTTTTTATGAGTTTGTCCAGCTTTTCTTGAAGTGTGCGTTTTTCTGTAACCATTTCATTTATTAAACCTTCATTCCTCGCGAAAGCCATTTCAAATTCGTCCTTCTGCATTTTCATCCTCTTTTTGAAATCCCGTTCCGAGTTCCTAAAATAAAACATGAGCCATTACCAATCATCAAACTACACTAGTACGACGAAAAAAATTACAAGAGCATATTGCAGCGTTTTGTTATGTGTACAATATTAATAAAATTATTTTTAGTTTGTGGTAATACACTACCGTATATTGCGTATGCTTAGTTCGCGTTGATTGAGCAAGGATTCTTCAAGTAGCTTTACGGCATGCTGTGCTTCATCTAGTTTCCTTTCCAGCAATAAAATCTCTCGTGAAAGCTCTACTGACCCTTTCCGTATCAAGCAATCCATTCTATAACCAAAGTTAGTTATGTAATTTATGCTAGTAACCCAAAAATAGAAAGCGCTCTGAAAGGAAATGGAAATACTTTCGCAGAGTAGAGCAAGAATACTACTCACGTTCTAAACTGATTTCCTTCTTTTGACTTTTTTAGAGAAGCAGATTGTAATTGAGGTTCTTTGAAAATTGCTGAAGCACTTCCCACAGTATTAAGTGGATTGGCACCAGTAACTCTTCCAAGTCCATCAGAGTCAAACCGTAAGCCAAACAGAATTTCTTGGTCTGTCTTTTCCACTTCATCCAGAAATGAAAATATTTGTCTGAAAGATCATGAAAGCCATGAAAAGCCCAGAAACGTACTACATCAATGTTTTATTATTTGCATAATAATATGCTATACTTTGTTTTGTTGTCTTTTGTCTCCCACATTTCATCAGGCTCTGACCCAGGTCGCGGTATTCTCGATTGGCGACCCTGATTTGAATCCAAATTTACGCCACAGTGACCAACTCCTGAAGATGTTTTTGCGCTTCTTGCAGAATTTAGTGATTCACTTGACTTCTTTTCCATGAGACAGGAGCAAGAGCGAGCTGATCTAAAACCACTGGAAGGGAATTCACTTTCAGCGTTTTTACATCCATGATCATGGCTATGCTCCTCCTTCGAATGGTACTCTGCTGACCTTTGATTTTCATTTTGACGAGACTGTTGTATTGGGTGACTTCTGTTGCTTGTGGAAATGTTCCTATTTTCCATCAATACTCTTGGAGAAGATTTACAACTTTCAACCGTACAGCCTCTGGATTCTGCCCTGGAGTCGGGGTTGGACATAGGTAGCAAAGGAGACAGTGACCTGGCACTGGACGGCATAAAATCTCCGCTCAACTGCCTGTTTCTAACTTTCCTATCTTCCTCTTCCAAGAGCTTCAAGGCGGAGCATATTTTCCTTTGAATTTCCTCTTGATCAATGTTGTAAGCGCTGTGTGGAGATACTGAAGAGGCATCTCCTCCCGCACAACTACTCTCGCTATTTCTATGTTGAATGGTGGCCAGCGCATCTGAACCAGAATTAAATGCTTGGTTATTAGAGTCTGAGGATTCTGAACCAGCGCCTTCATGGCATTTATTTTCACCACTTGGTGAGCTCACAATTAAAAAGTTTTCATTTTCAGATTCAGATTTTGATGATAAAAATAAGTTTCTAGTATTTGTACCTAGAAACAACTCCGCCGTGGCGCTTAACGGCCGTTCAAATCTTGAGGTGTTTGGCACGCTTTGTTCCATCACTTGTTGTGGACAAGTTATATCGGAAAGCTCAATTCCTGATAAATCCATGTTATTGAAATTAAATCGCTCTGCTAACGTAGATGCTAGCATGATTTTCTCTTGGGATTCCCTCTGATTTTCTTGGTTCTCCAAACCTCTTGGCTGATCATTATATTCTTTTCTCATCTCTTTTCTTAATTTGTCCACTAACGTTTCTACACTTCCTGCTTTTGCGCTTTGTAACGGCGTATCAGAATAAGTGCGACTGGAAGGATTAAGTTGCTTGTTTTTGTCACTTAATTTGATCTCTTCAATTAGATCTGATACATCTTGTAAAACGTTATCGCTGTGCATCAGTAAAAGCCTATCGAACTCGGAGGTCTTAACCACTTCTGTAGTTTCTTTCTTGTTCGCTTCCTCATGAATCATTTTTGGAGAATCTTCGATGAAAGTCTTATTCAAATCATGCTTGAAACGACCACCACTGCTATTACTCCTGGCTGAAGCGGAGCTTCCTTTTCTGGAGGGATATGCATTTTCCTCCTTAAGACCTTCGTCAGGATGCTCTGCTATTTTCATCTCACTCATTTGGGCGTACAGTTCTTGTTGATGTGATTCAGCTTCATTATCGGAAGAATCCATTCCACCTCTGTCCAAGGAATAAGAGCGCTTGTTAAGTCGAGGATTTTGAAATCTACCAGGCTTATTTGGTAAACTAGGGTTCTCATTATCGTTGTTATTATTATTATTTGCAAGATCGTGCTTCCACGTTGGTCTCGGAGATTCACCCGCAGAGGTCACATTAGATTCATGCTCATAAGTAGAGCATGAGTCATTTGAGGTCACTGATACACTTCGGCTTCTATCGGAGGAGAAGGAAAATGGTCTTCTCCGATGAGACAAGAAATCCCCACTACCTTCACCAGGATATTCGAATCTTCTTACATTAGAAGTAGTGGACAGGTTGGAGTTTAAGGAAGATGGCTGCTGAAATCCATCAATTCTTACATGTTTTATGGTCCTAGGTCCTTTAAGCCTTGAATTATTTTCTTCAGTCCTTGTATTAGTTGGTCCACGTTTATTAGCGTTGGCTAATTGTGGTTCAGAATTTTTACGAAAAAGCTCAGATGGCTAATGATAAGAATATGATTCATAATACAAGGCAAATTAATAAAGATTATCCAAATCCCTGAATTCGAGTGTCTATTACCTTTACAGTTGGTCCCAAAGAGTTTTTATGTCTTAATGTAGCAGCAGACTGCACCCTTCTATTCGTGCCTGTACTGGTAACTCCTAGTCCAGTCGCCATTTTTGAATTGTAAGGACTCGCACCACTAGCACTGCTTAGTTTCTCGGGTTTTTCAGTTGAGAAATTTGGTCCTGATGCAGTTCTAGCACGATTCCCACTCCCTAATGTAGACATGGTAGAGCTTGGCCTGTTCTTGCTCTTTGCACTTCCTGACTTTGAAAATGGTTCTCTAGGAGCAGGTTTGGCCTAGATATATAAATAATTTTACGGAATATTCTTACCATAATGATTAAAACCTAGGATTATACTGCAGAGAAATTTTTTCAAGCTTACACTTTTCCCATGAAGCCCAAACATTATGTCCTAGATTAAAGGTAAGTAAACCAGTCTACCACTAAAAGTATTCTAGTAAACAGCAGGAGAAAGTAAATGCAGAAAATAACAGCATCCTATCCTCAAATGTTACATTACGAGATTATGACTCATAAACAGAGAAAACATATAAAATGCCTTTCATTTTGGTAATGTACGATTGCGAGAGAGTCCAAAAGCTTTGCTTTCACTGGAAGCAATTTCTATGGCCAAACAACAATAATGAAAGAAAAAGAGGGTAAAGTTGTTCTTTGTTATATGTTTGTCAAAAAATGGGTATGCCATGCCAATAATAAAAACTTAAGCATTGGTCAACCTAAAGAAGGTTTGTTTAGTCAATGTTACCCTATTTGGTTGCTAAGATAATAATTCCAAACAAGAACAAGAAAAAAAAACTTTTTATTCGCTACAGCTTTGAATTTACCTAAAAGTGAACCTTTGTTGTCATTTCTATTTGCTAGCCAAAAACTTGCTTTCATCTCCCTCTATTCAAATTCTTGCCACCTTCAAAATCCCTGTCAAACCTTCCGGATAAAACGTAACTCATGCATTTCGCAAGGCTAAATCGAATTACCTTAAATATCCAGAATTTTAATCTTCTTTACGTTTTAGATAAAATTTCATCATGAGCGGCAACGACAAGCCAAAATGCTGCCCAGAGAAGGACTCCAAAAAGTGTGCTGAACAGCCACCATGCTGTCCAAATGTGCCCGACACTCTAAAGTTCAAATGTCCAGGGGATGAATGTGCAAAGCCCGTTAAGTACTGCGAGGAGAAGAAGGAGAATAAATGCACTTGTGTTGGCTCTAAAAAGTGCTAGCTGGATTTGTATGAAAGTTTCTGCCGTTCCAGCCAAGAATACAAACTTTCCAGCTCTCCAGAGGATTTGATACCAACAGCAGAATATATAAATAAACATGTCACAAATTAAAATTCAAAGTTAAATGCGACTGCAATAAACGAATAGTCTAAATTCTTAACGGCTGAATCGCAGCTACTGAAATATTATTCATTTTACTTTTCATATTTTACTAATAACTAAAAATTGATATAATTTTGTCTTATGTTTTGAGTGCTACATTATAAAAGATAATAACTAGTTTCAAGGTCGCAATCAAAGACATTTCCGGTGCACGATACTAGCGCCCCTCTCTTCATATTCCGCTTTGGAGACCCAGTTTTCCTGAAATGATGACAGGGCACATAGAATAGATCCACCCATCCAAACTGAATAGTTTCGCTCTGGTGGAGCAACAATTTTCACTGTTGTTAATTCATTGCAGGCTTCTGTCAAATCTTTTTGTAAGCGTTCTTGTAACCCATTGAACATTGTTGTTCCTCCGCTCAAAATGATGTTGGAAAATAGATCCTAAGTATTAAAACCACTTATGTATTGAATGAATTTTGTTCCTCTGGTATTGCGTGTTGACTTTAGTAAATACTTACCTTTCGAACATCCATGTCACATTTTGTCACTGTATCGTAAGCAAGCTCTGACAATCCACTCATTTCCCAACCGAGCAGAGATGGTTTGAAAAGAGCTTCAGTACAGGTTATTCTTTCTACTCCAACATTCACTATTTGACCGTCAGGGAGTTCATATGATTTCTCATTAACCTGTTTTGAAGCAAGCGCTGCACACTCTTGGTCATAATCAATAGCTACATAACAAAGCTTTTCCTTCATATCTCTGACCACTTCCCTTTCCGCAGTAGTAATAAAATAGTATCCCTTCTCATCAAGTAAACGAATAAAAAAGTCTGTGAGATCACGTCCTGCTAAGTTTAGTCTGCCAATTGCATGGGGTAATGTGTAACCTGAAAGACATTACTGTGAATGAAACATGAGCCATTGAAATTCTAATGAGTATTTTGCGAGTGTCCGTTTACCATCGTAGATTGGAACTGTGTGACTAACTCCATCCCCGCAATCTACAACCATACCAGTGGTTCTTCCGGATGAATAAAGTGTAAGATTTGCTTGAATTGCTACGGACATTTGTGGAACGCTGAATTTTTCGAACATGACCTAATATAATACATTACCAGTGGTTCTTCCGGATGAATAAAGTGTAAGATTTGCTTGAATTGCTACGGACATTTGAGGAACGCTGAATTTTTCGAACATGACCTAATATAATACATTGACTTATAGTAGTTGTAATTTCTAAAAATATGCAGCTTTAACGGGCAACACTTACCTCTGCCAGGCGCTCGCGATTTGTTTTTGGATTCAATGGAGCTTCAGTTAACAAAACAGGATGCTCAGAAGGGTCTACTCGTAGTTCATTATGGAAGCAATGATGCCATACTTTCTCCATGTCTTCCCAATTCTTAATTATGCCATGCTCTATTGGGTACTTTAGGCTCAGTAGACCTCTCTTTATTTGGGCAATTTCCCCGACAAACGTGTCAATAAACGTGCTACTTCGCATCGACTTCTGTTAAGTAAAAATTAAAAATTAATGCTTCAACTTTGGATTTTAATAAATTACAGTACCTTGTGTTTCGGTCGACCAACAATAGCGGAAAAGACTGTTGTTGGTGCTTGATCTCCAGCAAAGCCAGCTTTACACATTCCCGAGCCATTGTCTATATACAACGGGCCTTTTATCATCGCCCATTTTAAATTACGATTGGGGTTTAAAAATCCTCTTACTCGGTCACAAGTGATTAAAACTAGCCCACACAAATGCAAACACCAGATTGCAGACCAAACAGTACATGAAAGAGTGATGGGAAGAGGAACTAATAAATGCTTTAAAACAAAATGTAGATCATTGTATTTGTAGTTGTGCTATATGCAAACGTACATTGTTTTATCCAATTCAATAGCATACTCGCGTGATAATTTATGAGACAGATGAACTCAGGCAGAAATTTTAACAATTATTGTATGCACATGGCATCAATAAATGTATAGATGCATACATATAATGTAACATGCATTTAGACTCATTAGACTTTTCATACCAATTTTCGTCAACGTACCAGGCTGTATGAAATGATTCACCTGTGTGGGCAGGTGCAACTACAGGGAAGCCTTTCATTAATTGGATTTTCGTTTTCAAAAGCAATGTATGCATATCTGGTCAAGTATCGGCTTATCTTTAAACTTACGTACGTGGGCATAACAAATACTTAATAATTTAATTTGACGTATGTTACTGCTTATTCGGGGCAAATCGGAATGTCTAGTATTGCGAATTTTCGAGAGATTTACTTATACAGTTCATGAAATGCTTTTATTAGGCATGCTTTCGTGAAAGAGAGACAATAAGACGTTAAACAACGAGGAAAGGGAGGTATAGCGGTGCAAAGTCGAGTGCATTATCATCCAAAACGATCATATCTCTGTGACGCGAATTTTAATCACATATTGATAAAGAATTAGCACATGCAACGGTTCTATCTCATTTAAGAGCCACAAATAATTTGAGAAATGTTTCAGCAAATGCAATGTATTACAATGGAATATACGCATACTTGTACAGTTTTTATTTTTAAAAAATTAACTCATAGAAATAAATTATGCTATTATGTATGTGTGTGTCATGAATAATTGTAAACGTATCAGTAGCTTTTCAAAAATAACATCTCATGCAATACAAGCTGGCCCAGATATGGGTAGTGAGGGAGGCAAACAACCCGCGTAACTGATCGTAAGCGTAGCCATTGCTCCGGTTGCAAGGGAGGTTGCCACAGATGTAACCCTAATCACTGTTGTGACTGTTGATGTTTTCCCCAGTCCAATTCTACCCCGGAAATTGTCTTCCGGTTTATTTATACTTGAAAATTCAGTGGTTCCAACATAGTCTTCAAAGTTTTCTTCTGGGGTTGCCGTTGAAGTGAAAATTTCTGCATCATCAAATGCAACGGCACTTTCTGTTTCATCGGGAGTATCTTGTGATGGGTACAATGGAGTAGTGTCAATGATTGGTTGCAACTTTAACTTTTGACTGGGCTCTTCTATTTTGGGTGGGTAAATAAGGGATTGGGTGCATGGTTTATGCGCTTCCAAATATTCGGAAACAGCTCCTTGGTCTCTTATTGTGGTAGGCCCGATAATAATTTCCATGGCTGGTGTGGGTTGAATATCGCTATGCTCTACCTCAGAGAATTCATTATCTTGCGCAGCACCCCTTCGTCTTCTCCCAGCAGCACAAGGCATCAACGCAGCCGTTGGGCCGACGCAAGTTCGGAATGACGCCGTAGTTACTGTACTTACTGATCAAAATATTTAAAATAATGATGATGAGATAACATTCACAACCACCTAAAGCAGAAACCGTGTGGACCCTAATCCTTTACCTGTGGATACAACTGTCCTTGTCACTGTAGCTGGGGCAAAGAAATTTCCACCTCCATTATTTCCGGCCAGCAGGGACAAACCCGGGATAGCAAATGAGAGTCCCCCAACTCCACCTTGTCGGTTTCCTGCATGAACGTTGCCACGATTGAATTGCCCTTGTGGGCTACAAAATTTAAAGATGATCGCAACAAAAACACAAATAATTGGTATAAACTTCATCTTGAAATCGTTTTGAAGAAAAATAAAATATAACGCACGCACACACTTGTGGTCAACGACTGGCAGAATGAAACTAAGAAAGAAAGTTAAAAATAGGTTTTGCCGTTTTGCACTAGCCTATAATTTACCAGGTGCCTGAAGCCATAAAAAATTCAATTAATCATGACTCATCTTTACTCTCATGCTGTGAGACATTTTTTACCCATAGACTCGACAAAAGACAATATAGTATCACGTACGGCAACATTGACATTTACTGATCGAAGAGCAACCGCTTTTATCAATCTTATGATCTATGCATATAAGATTTATAAACGTATATAAGCTGTCATATTTCTAAATAGCAATAAAAGTTCATGAAACTAACGGCATTTTTATCTTCATGAATAATCTCATCTCCTCGTTAGTTTCTAGAAATATATGCACCCGCACGGTCAATCATTTGTCTCAAAGCAAAGATTGTTAGTGAAACAAACCCTTTATATTACAGACCTTTACAATAGTTCAACGAAATTTATCGACTACATCGAGTTCAATCCCCTGCACTCACAATTTTTAAAAATCTCTATGCTATTAAACTGTTCATGCGTACAGAATCATGAAATAAATATAGTTTGCTTCTGAGATGAACGTCACTATCGTTGGACTAATACACTTTTAGACAAGA
>JAANSQ010001536.1:0-14786 GCA_036850885.1 Lepidocyrtinus dapeste
TTACAACAACATTAACTTTAAAACATCTTTCGTGGGTTTACGATGAAATAGAAAAGTTGCCCACTTTGCGTGGAAACAATCTAATCGAGCGTCGATGAATCATTCGGAAAAGTCAGTATGTGCGTAGATTTACATAAAATTGCGAGCCTTGGTAAAAATGCATTTAAAATTTTGGTTTGCTCGTGTTACATTTTTTTAGCTTGCGTGACAGTTGGAGGGATTTATGCTCAGTTTTCTACTCGGATATTAGCTATAAAGAACACAAATATATGTATTCATTTCGTAAAAGTGTATAACCCACCAAGTAACTTTCTTCATATAAGAGACATTGTCCCATTATTGGCAATATGCTTATGAAATCTCGTGATTATGATTAGAAGATGCAATGTAGCAGGCCAACTTTTTCTCGTTTTTCGCTTACTTTCTACAATGCAGACTAATCTTATATTCTAGCAAAGAGTAAACATTTTCACTTACACACTAGCAAACTTATTCCGCTTTCGTGCAACAGAGGCAGATGAGTGTCCCTCTTCACTATCATCAATTTTCTGAAGATGTTGCTGTGGCTGAGAATGGACAGCTGCATCCTTTGAACAGTCGCCAACTGACTTCTGCAAAAAAAGTGAAAGACATGATGGCATCATTTATTTGAACTCTGATACATATATCACGTACGCATATGCAAACAATTTTGTAACGTTAACCAGGCTATAAATCAATAGCCAGATGCTCATTAAACGTAAAAATAGACTGGTAACAAGTGAAAATATCGAAGATAGAAGTCTAAAACCCTCCAAGGGATTATCATCTCTTGGTAGTACACGAATTTCATTATTGATGAGTATTAAATTAGAAGGTATTAAAATTCGCAGCGTATGCAATTCTGAATCAGGAGTTATGGCTTGACTGTTTTACATCGTTAACAACAGATTGGCGTTAGTTTAAAAAAAGTGACATTATAAACTTGTTTGGCTTCTCTGGGTTCAGCATCCGTGAAAGATTAATTCGGTCAGGACCTACTATTTCATGCACAAGTGTTTTTGTTCAAAACATGCATAAAATCAACCACCCTACCATCATAAAAACAGGGAGAGTCTTTTTTGGTAAATGCGCAATATTCGTCCAAACCATAATGTACCAGATCGTACCTGCTGTGTTCTTTAGCATAAATGAACTGTACGTTATTCATGTAAAATACATTATGTACATGGATGCATTAAATAAAATAAGATCTATAAATAAAATGGTCGACTGATATATGATAACATGATCGAAAATATTTTTGTTTAGGGTATAATATACTTCAGTTCATTTTTGATTAGTCGCGACAGACTTATAAACATACATTCTTCTAGTNCAGTTCATTTTTGATTAGTCGCGACAGACTTATGAATACAAACCTACTTGAATCTCAAGAACTGCTAACATGATTTCCAGAATTTTCTGCTTCATACTATCTGAATCTCTCACAGCGTGTGTATCATTCAGACAGAAACAAACAATATTTATGTGACTATTTTTGACCAGAGAGTGGCGTTTGTTTACTATTGAATGACCTACCCCTCTTGATATTGCAAGGTGCCCCCAAACAGTACTAAATATTTATGGGATCTGGAAGGTAATTATCCTCGGACGCTTGCATTTGCAAGTACTGTTGGACAGATGGACTTGATGAAATACAAGCAAAATAATAATCTCATTGGAGTATGCCTCGTAGTGTACTTTAGCTTCATTACATGCTTCCCACACATACCGATCGCAATCTTGTTCGCAATTCATCAAATCTTTCGACGACTTTTGATCAAGTCTTGTGTTTGTTGATAAATTCGATCTTAACACGCTACACTATAAACATTTCTTACATGGGCTTTGATAACATGGCTAGAAATGAAAAGTGATCGCAAAAAGATCAAACACAGGGATGTTCCAGGGTTTACTTTGGACTTCTAATAAAGTCTCTAAATAAATAATGATCAAGTGTATAGTGTGATATAAAATTAACACATGAAAGAAAGTGCATTATCCTTGGCTTTGGAAATGAAACAGTTTCCTCAATACTTGGGAATAGATGGACACTTACGACGCAATAGCTACTTTATACACAACTAGATCCTCCTGAAATAACACCTATGTTGATGAATCCCCTTACCTACTTCAATTGAGATTAATGCGTTGTTTTTACCGAGTCGGACGATGGTACAAACATTAGGTACAGTGTACTTTCGATGTAGCAAAAACAACTTATTTTTAGAGGAAAAAGACTGCTAACATCGTTAAATCAACAATGCTTTTTTTACCTTATAAAAGTTATGATATCTCAAAGCATGAAAATGATGAGTATGTGAAAGTAGCTATTCGTATCTGTCGGGAAAAATAGCTCTAAAGTGAGGAGGCGGGAAGAAACTACGTCGCAGAAAAACATCATTTTCACTACGATAAAATATTCTTTCCTATCTAAGTAAATGCATGACACATTTAAACGGACGCTAAAATATATACAGCAGATATTTATAAAGTAGTGCCCTATATTAGACACATTACATTATCTATTCCATATAATATCTTATTTGAACCTGTTAGCCCAAAGGAAGGGTAAGTTGTAGCTCTTTTTACTTTCTGTAAATCGTTAAGTATGTATTTACTTTCTCTTGGTTTTTTTATTCTATCCCATTGGGTCGCATCAGTTTTTGACATGTTGTGAAGAACAACAAGAAAATACGAGAAAAGTGTTGTGCGCCATTGTTCCTTCCGGCCCACGTGGAGTGTTCTCTTGTTTTCTTGGAACCACCTTGGAAAAAAACTCTTGTGGTGAAGTAGTGACATTTGGAAGATTAAAATTCTCCCATGAAAAAAATTCGTGGTAAATCCATGACTACTATTCATCTTCATGGTATGACATGTCATACGATAATATCTGATTACGATGTTGTCGCAAACAGGTGTTTTTTTCTAAAGTACTGAGGAAAACATTGAAGAAAAAATGCGCAATGGAAACACCCATTGAATGTCTTTTTTATTCTGCAGAAGCACATCCCTCCTCATCATAAATTTTTTTCTACGATTCATTCATATTTGGAGATTTTTGCGAAGGTTTGTTCAAAAAACAATTTGTTCATTGGGCCAGCACTCATTTAAAAAACGAAACTGAGAACGTTGCTTAGAGCCTGGGTGGTATCCTATCTACTTTACTGGGTAAATAAAATACAAAATGCCGGGATATTAAATCTACTACAACACAAATTAGCAATTTTCTATAATTATCATAAACAATTCTGATCCACTTCCAATGAAATGGGTTGTTTTGAATGTGCAAGTATTTTTAAAACCCTCCCAATCACACTTGAAAAGAAACCGTCGGACGTGTGTTCTAATTACGCTTGCACGTGGAGGGTTTATGAAACTACATATTAGATGATTGCCGATTGGTATCTTTTGGCTATGCCAGCTACTACTATGAGAGATTTAGAGTATGTCTGCGTGATATAATGTACTGTTACACAAACGGAAAACAACAAGACAAGACCATTTCTTTCTTCACGTCTTTGAGCTGTCAAAAGAAATGAACATTATGTTAGGTGGCAATTTTCAGCAAAGTCATAACTCATGGCTGATGCAGACGCACGGTATTTTGTTAACAGGGCATCTCTGATTACACAGGATGTACAAAACTACAGAGGTGATGCGATTACGGGATATTATTATAACGTCTACTAGGATGTTTTAATAACTCTACTTTACGACTTCTTTTGAACGACTGTAATTTGTTAAACGTTTACTCTCTTGCTTGTGTGCGTTTGAATGTTTAACGTCCGCTTACACCTTTGAAAGCATGCGAGCAAGTGTTCATTTTGGGAAGGACAAAGGGTGATACTAATATAGTATTGCAAATTCATATAGTCTACTTAACTAGCAATAACAATCCTTCTTCACAAACACAACAAAACAACTAAAAGGACAGAGACACATGTACAAATTAGCAAAGTTCAGGCAAGCCACAAGATTACACATGCCTCGAATTATGCTCTGAAAAGAAAATCTCCATTTCCACACCCTATAAGTTGATGACTTTTAATCTGTGGACCTTGTCGAAACATAGGTTTTAATTGGGCAATTAATATATCAACAAAACTTTATGACAGCAACTTATGTACCTATCTGCACGAGGAGAGTATCATCAATTAGGTGTCATTGACGATGAATAATACTATGTGTGCCCGTTAGACAAAAAGTGTTCCTAATTACTAATGACAAACTATTTAAGGGAGATTTCGTTGCGGAGCTCGTGCAAAGGATTTATCCTGTTGGTTTTTGGTTAGATTGATGCTTAAAATAATGGATCCGTCAGAAGGAAAAGCAGTAAATGTCTTTGCTACACATTTTTTGCGGAAACTCTTGCATCATTTAGGTATAAAAACTATATCACTGTTATAAAATACAACTAATTAGTAATGGGGAACACCATGGGGATTATTTTTTGCGCATGGCGCATGCCATTGCCATTTGCTCCATTGAATTGAAATGAATAGAAAGAGACAAAAAATTTAGGAGCGATAACACAAAATGTACACATGATACTTATGATATTTCTATTAATATCGATTGCTTACTTGGCCATACAATATGCCACAACAAACTCCATAAATCTTTACTTTTATCGATATAAACTTCTCTAAAAAGCAATTCCTGTTGTATGTAACGTCTCTCGTGTCCCAATGAGACTGATCATTTGTCAATAAGAGTATGCGAGCGTGCCATTTGTGGTAAAAAGGAGAACTGTTTTTAGATGTTGCTAATTAGAAAGCGTTGATTCCCTATAATGCCACCATTAAACGAGCAAGATTACAGTCGTAAAGTAAGCATAAAGTCTTTTTCCTATAACGTCATCAGAGACGAAAAGGATCTGCACTTTTGGAAATTCATCTCAAACGGTAACTGTACATTCAACGATTTGTTTTCCACCGTTTAAGATCATAAAAGGCAAAAGGCACATAGCGCACCTTTTGGCGTAGTTAACCAGTACACCTCCAGGAACGATTGATTAAATGATTAGATAAGCTTAATATCAAATCATAATTGTCTGGAATCCCAACGTTTCTCAAATTTGGCCTTATTCTAAGCCTCTTTTCGTTAAAGTTCTCATGTAAATTTACGTTCCTTCTTTAGTTAAATTTGACCATTTAATCAAGTTTGACACACAAAAAGGACAAAGTTTTACATTTTATTGTCATTAATTTCAAGTTATTCCTCCCACCGCAAACATATTAGACAAACCATATTGAACATGAGGTAAAAGACGAAATTAAGATTCTACAATTGTAAAAAATTGTCTGTCTATTGTAATGTCATTGTTATCATTGCGTCATTATTAGTTGAATAAGTATCCTTACATAATTTTGCTCTAAGGTTTCGTTTTTTACAATTCAGCTCAAATGGCTACTTGTTTGGCTTTTCAAAGTCAACAACAAGATCATCGGTAAATCATTTAATGCATGACAACTCAAATCTTTCCAAAGATGGTATGAAATATGAATTTCATAAGATACATACAGCAATTTCGTATTAACCATCGTGGTAAAAAAATATTCAATAGGAATAGGACCATCTTTAAACGTCTAACATCTTTCATTTCTACACACATAGTGTTCTTGCTGGAGTCATTCCAAAAACTACTATAAGCGTATTTAATTCATGCAGTAAGTGCCTAGTGTTACTACATGTATTTGGAATGTAAGCATCTGACTGAACTGCTTTGAAATGCTAAACTTTTTTGTTAGTTCTCATATTGAGTTAAAGCTGCTGATAATAAAATCGTTCAATTACTTTTAAGTCTTCGTAAGTTAATCATTTTTCCGCAGATTTTCGTGCATGTTTTTAATCTGCGTAGGATTCATGGATATTTCACCTAACTAATCTAAAAACAAGAAACTAAACCAGTTTTCCTAAACCAACTTTGTAATCTTGTTTAGCATTATTTATGTTCAAATTGCATCTACATAGAAAAGTATCGTTTTGTGGTGATGAATGATCAATGAAACCACACCAGAGAAACCAATGAAATTCAGCAATAATTAAGTTAAGGATGGATCATAACCGGTAACCCTGTTTGGTATAATCCAGAATGCCCCATGTGGTCATTATGTACAGTTCATGAGCAATCAGCAGGATTTAATGGGAGATAACTTCGGAAACAACTGTTCAAATTGTGGGTAATAGTGACGGTGTTTAATATAATTGAGGGCATGAGTATAGCACATGTTTTCGAAAAAATGAGGAAAGTGGGGGAACTTCACTTCAATGCGCATCAAATTGAAACTTCAAGGACTTCTTAATATCAACACAATTATTACTACTTTACTTGCAAGCTTTCTTTTTTAGTCGGGCAAAAATGCTTGAAACCATTTTCATTATCTCCTACCACCTACGTACTAATACAATTGGTACGTATAAATCTCTTTGCAAACATATACCAGTTGACACTGGATTTTCTACAAACAAATGCACGAATGACCATAAAAGTGGGAATAACCTCACCAATTTACCGATCTTTTCTTATTGAAAGAGTGCAAAATCTGAATCTGACTATCATGTTTGCATGAACTATAACCCTCAACATTAAGCAAACATTTCCAAGTCTAGGGAAGATAGTTTGCAAATACGTAAAATGACTTCAGATTAATGAGTACCGTACGTATTGCTAACGTCAGAGCTGCAATTAGTCCTGCTTCCAAACCTTACATTAGGACGCATGTAACTTATCTACGTTACATTTAGTACTTAAAGCTTCAATATTAAATATACATTTTCTAAAGACATTTCCGCCACTTCCACTAGGGTTATACAGTCCACCCACGAATAGGACAGGGTTAGATTTCTATTACCTGAAGAAATCAAAAGGGAAGAAGGGAGGCTCGTTGAATCATTATTATAGTAATAAGAAGAATGTCTTACAAACATTCAGTTAAGGCTTAATTCTCAAATTATTCGGAAAATAATTTTTATTGGTAGAAAGCCATATATACAAAGCCAGAACTCGGGTTTAAAAGAAAAATAGTGATATTAGTGATCTCGTGAAGTAATATTCTTAACTACAATTAGCACATGAACTTGAACTACAGACGAAAATCCTTTTTAATCTCTGACACTGCGTCTTTGAGCCTTTTAATAGTTTTAGGTTCCATGCAGCAATGCAATGAACTCATCGTAACAATTTTTTACTAAGAAAATGAGTTTTTCCGCATGCTATGCCTCGTGTTCCTTAATTGTATATTATCAGCCTTATTTCAAAATACGTTTTCAGTTACTGATCGTCAACTACCAAAATAACTAGTAAGGGCAATTAATAAACTTTCTGTGACATTACAGTACTATTTGAGTCACATTTTTGAGAATGCCTTACTTCATGAACACATGAATGGTTATGTTATAGTTATGAGAGTATGAAAAAAATTAAATTTTTTCGCCCACGATCAAGATTCACGATGCAATGGAAAATCAAAGGCTCGAAGCTGATGTCATGATGATGATGATGTGATGATACATTACACAACTACTAGAATAACAATTTTTTCGCCCACGATCAAGATTCACGATGCAATGGAAAATCAAAGGCTCGAATGATGATGATGTGATGATACATTACACAACTACTAGAATATAATTTGAAAAAACGCGCCATACGCATTTACGCACTTTACAATAGAAAAATAGGCATATTATGGTAGGGGTCAATGACCGTTTTCTTTCTTTAATCTTGCAGTTGTTTTGAAAATAGTAATTGATGCTTCAAATTCTTCCCAACATGCCCACGAAACTAATCTTAATCGAATGGGATTATGTTTTAATAAATATTTAATTATACAAAGTGTGATGTCGAAAAAAACGACAGAATAGGAAGTGTAAAGTATAGATAAAATCTTTTGGTTACATTACAGAAAATGTCCTTGTTTGCAGTTTATGGGTGTCATTAATTCTCTTTTAAATAATGCGTAAGGTGCTCAGAAAAATGCGTAAAAAGAGTGTTATACATATCAGGTTTCGCTTTCGCAAAACGCACTAATAAGGTTATGTAGGTTGAGCGTTAGTTGATCTGTTTCTCAATTCTATTCAAGCCTTAAAGCTTTTTTTCTCCATCTTTCTTTGGAAGTGCGTAAAAAAGTAGATAAAAAAGTGCAAAGGGTTAGACACGTGGCGAGGCCTACAAGGTACGGAACGAAAGGGAACCAGTGCCAATGATGACGGAAGCAGTTACCCTCTTATGACGTCATACTCGGTCCCTGTACACACGTGGAGACAATCGATCTCACTTTCCTTTTACGGAAAACGAGCTATTTTAGCTTCAACCTTCACTGTACGCACTTTGCTTAGAGACAACCACAGCATACGCACTTTACGCACTCTGTATAATATGTATATATACAAATACATATCTAAACCAAGTATTACAACTCTCTATTTTTACTATATTTATTATTTTACTCTGTCTAACTTCATCCATTATGAACATAGGTTTCCAACTAGATATTACGTCAGTAGAAAGTCTATTTGCAAACTTTTGCTTTTAGTGCAGGCGGTAGTCCCACTTTTTTGCACGCACTCTATGCGTATAACTTTGTTGAGCAAACAATGTCAAAAAATACATTGAGCTATTTTTAGACTGATAGTTGTATCATATTGATATAATGTATAAGGCTTCATCTTTTCTCTCTTTTCCTCTCCCATTTCATTCTATTTTCTATTCTGTACGCACCCATATTACGCACTCTGACGCACTTTCTGTCAGCATGCGTGCTATGGAATAGCCTTTTCTAAATGGCTTGTACTCTGATGTTGGTTCAATTCATAAAAAGCTTCTTGCATACAACACTACCATTTTCTCTTTCGCGTATTTCAGGTCAAAAAACAGTTCTCATGCAGTATGGACGAGGGCAATAGGTATAAATTTGCTTACGCAAAACATGAATACAAACGGCTTCTAAACAAAATACTTATGCTGACTTGTGTGAATGTCCTCTAAGAAAGAAAATATTTTGTACAAGCAATTTCTCATGCTGTTCTTGAGTTTGACATATGTTTATTTTACGAATTTTGTGAATGAGATTTAGAATCATGTACAACATTCTCGAATTTGATAGAATGGTATTGTTTAAAGATCTGAGAGAATGATTTAGTCACCCGGGATAATAAACATTAAAGTAGTTATCTCGGTCCAATGAACATAAAGTGTGCACAGAAGCATTTAATTAGATGGGAAATTACATCGATATTAAATGTTAATTACGAACGATTCATTCGACTACTTGAAAACATGCCTTATTATGTAGGTGCATACTTCAAATACGCCTAAATTTATGTATTTTACAATGAATTTTCTAAATCCTCATTAATCTCGTGTGGAATTAGTCATGTGACTGGATTTGTGCTCGTTAGCTCACGTGGATTTCAACCAACAAAGGTTGAAATTAAAAATGGAACAGTGCTATAAATAAAGCTGCAGCTCCTCAACAATACAAACCTATTTTGTAGGAAGTCTCTTGTTAGGTGCCATTGTAAACTTTGGTTGAGACAATGCGTAGAAAGAAACACCAGAAGGCTGACTTCATGAGCATATAAAATCCCTACAGATCCAGGAGTTGTTGGAGTTTATTGAACCTGCTTTCTTTGAATTGATAAGGGACTGTTGTTGGGTTTCTCTCTCGTATTTTCGTTCTGCAAGACATATTACGCTTTAGGCTTTTAGTAGAACTGTAGACTTTTTAAAACTTGTACATGAATCTTTAGGAACATCTGTGAGGAAATTAATAGAGCGGTTAACCCTATTCGAGTCCAATCATGGGACTGGAATAGGTTTTTGAGACATAAATACTTGAAGGAAAAAAGTACACGTGATGATGACAAAATGAATGAAAGAAGTTTGAAGTAAACATGAAAACATGATGCAAGCAGAAAATGTAGGTCACCAAATTCTGCTTAAGGTAGAATTTTGTTCATGATTTCATTTTGCTCACGCCTGTTCCGTTAAACCACCCATTACAAAGACAAATATGCATATAGAATACTTTTTGCAATGCTTATAGAATTCCCATTTGCATCTGGAAATGCTCGATTATTGATGGGGGATGAAAAGATCCTGTGGTACCAAAAAAGACAAAAAAAAGATAATGGATTCAGTTCAAGCAATAAAAGTAACATTAAACGGATAAGTCAAAAAAGTGTCGTGCGTTCATACGAAATGAAATGACGCTAGAGACTGGTACTTTGCAATTATAATTGCACTGAGGAAAAAGATCTATCAATGGGGTTATGACGTACAAAGTTTTTTCTATTACTCCAGGTTCATATGTAAATCAATTAGACAAAGTTCAAAAGCGGAGCAGTTATGGAATTTAAATGTATTTTTCTAAGTCCATTGCCCTTGGGGTACAGTGAGATGTAAAACGGTTCAAATATTGGGATTTGGAGAAAGGTTTTGATCTTTCTTAGGAAAGCATAAAATTATGACACATTCAAATACTTAGACAGAGGAAACCCCATAAAGAAGTTACTTTTCCATATAACTTTTAAGACGTGCACATCGTTTTTACATACCTATTAAAGCTTGGCTAGGCTAAACACCTAGGTGTCCGGAAAAATCCGGAATGTGGCTTTAAAATCTAGAAGTTCATTCAAAATAATAGAAAATTTGAGCTTTGCATTACAATGCAGCATTTTATGCGAATCGATTACTGTGCTATTGCATTCCTGATTACCTTAAAGTCCGACCTTTCGCTGGAAAATGTAAGCCATCTTAAGTAAGAAATGAAGGATATTAAAGAAAAGTTTCTTCTACTTAAAAGCTGTTTTTAGCAGGAACCTTTTGGATATTTATAACATACAATCTATTCTTAATAAAAAGAAAAGATTTCCGCCTTTAAAGTTCTTCGTAAATTTAAGATCATAAGCTTTCCGAGAAAAACTCCACTCGTATGTATCTCATACAGAGTACAGCCCATTCGGTATATGCAATAATCCTTCCCCTGAATATCGTAGCGTCATCATCATTCATAAAAAAAAATTTCTGCCCTCGTAAAAAAATGGCGATTTTGTTAGAGATAAAAATTTCTCAAGTCATACAACCCCAAATATGTTTTGACTGTTTGGTGCGGTAATCTAGATACTACAAGCTTCTAGTTGGCTGAACTTTTTTGAGATACAATCATTACAAAATGAACTTTGATTCATAAATAAATGAATGACACGTGAACAGAGTAAATGATATACATCTATTTCCGATAAACTGCATTGTAACCTCTACCCTTAAGAACAAAATAAATACAATGCCCCTAGAAATTCAAAGTTCATGAGATGTACATAAACTCTTTTAATGACTTCCAAAATGTGATCAAAATATGTTTATTTTGGTTTATATCAAGCGTAAGTAAGTCTATGGTCACTGACATTTTGAACTAAATAAAAAATCTAATTATTGGCGAGTTATACTAAATAACCGCTCAAGACAAACCAGCAGGAACTTTTAGAAAATACTTTCTTTGACATCCTTCGTTTAATTCATTTATTAATTTATAAATTTAAGTTTGAAAGCATATCGTCATGCTCGACTTGGGGCAGGACATGAAAACTTCTAAGAATACCAATTTTTCTAAACTTGCCACATTGGAAAAAGTAGCAACATATACAAATAACGTCACTTGTTAAAAAAACAAGATACGGAGGCAAAAATTTATGACTGATTTGTTTACCGTGCAAAGTGAATCACCATCCTACATGGGAAAGTTTATCTAACAAGGATACGTCTAGAGCGTTCTTCGTAATAAACCTTGCTTTGGTCTACCCTACGCCAGCAAAATATCTGTAGATTCTGAGAATCACATAATAACAATTATTTTTTGCTGGTTGAGGAGGTTTTTTGATCAATCTATTTTGGGCATTGATAAGAGACTGGACTACGAGTCTAGCTAGAATTAATTTAATCTTATCTCCAAAATTATCTGCAAGATACATTGTACATTACTATATCTATACATGTGATATTATGAAGCTCATATTTTTAGTTTTTATCCTTATCATAATCGCTAACCCGCATCTTTCTATTTTCTCGGTAAACTGAGGGACGTAGTAGATTCATGTCATTCATGGTGGGGTAATCATTGAGATTAGAAAAATGACCAGCATTGTCAATAACATGACGAAAAATTGCTTGTATGTCTACTGAACAATTACTCATCGTAAGATGTAACGCATTCTTGGTTCTTTGCCTTGCGTAAGTGAGTTTGTCTAAATGAGTAAAGATGCGGATATTGGAGTCAAGGATGAGTAAGAAGAAGCAAAACGTCAATGTGTTGGAGGATGCGATAGTTGGGATGATGCACCCATATCTTGTAATCCCATTTTCAGCATCATTCATTGCTAATTGCTAAAATGCTTGGTTGCATCTGTTTCGCCTATGTAAGTAATGTATTTACCTAAATAAGTACATCCGTGTAAAAAGGGTTAAACAAGCAAACATTCGTATTCTTGCAAGTTTTCTGCTTAAGGTACAACGCAGTTCACAAGGTACAAGGATTCAAAGTATTGACACTAGTCCAAAAAGGATTCCAAATTGAGTTTTCAGGATATCCTTAAAAGGTGAATGAGTTGCTACGCCTTTCCACTTGAACTCGTGTTTCAGGATTGAGTCGGACATCGGTCTTAACACCTGGTTAGCTCCAGGAAGTCTGTTGGAGCCTGATTAGAGTTTTATTAATGCTTCATGGCTGTGCATATTACGTTTCAAAAATCCAAACCTTTTATCCCGACTGTACTTCACATTTCAAGTCAACCATGAACGAAGAGATTTCTTAAGTCCGGGAGTAACCAACTTAAGTTGGTAGAATGACAGACATGAACCATTATCTAGTACATGTGACTTCCCTTCTTAGTCGGTTTTATTGCGCACAAATCAAAAACTAAGCATGAATTGGTAACGTGTATTATGGGCTTAAATGAAGAGGCAATAAATGATGTAGACTCTTTCCGTGAGCAAGTTTCTCGTAGTAAATTAATAATGTTTTTTTTGCCAATTTCTCCCAAAACCTATTTAACGTTTTCATATTCTGACTATAGTTTGTTGGTCTGGTTTGATTGGATGGTTTATGTTTATGGTTAGGAGTTTATGGTGTAGAATAGTAAGGAATGGCATCCATGCATTTATAATATTTTTACGAAATACATACATTTAATAGAATGCATCCCTCATTATTTCCATCTCAAAATTTTGTTCTCCTTAATAGATGCCGGATGCGCTTTTATTGAAATTGCTTCATAAATTGAGATACTATTAATATTCATGTCTGGAGATTAGAAAGGTTCCAAAATAACTTCCGTAATATCGGTCATCGTAATTTTTTACTGTGTTCTAAACAAATGGACCTATAGTTTGATGTTGAAAATTACCATGCTTACTCATAACATAATGTTTGTAAGTGGGAACGTTCGTGCAAATTAATTCTCCCAATATGTACCTCTCCAAGTTTTTAGGTATGAAAAGTTTAGGTTTCTGAATTAACCCCAGCATCAGGCATTCAAAGGTCGCAAACTGTAATTTGGCATACCAAAACCGACTTATCTTTACTCAATTCGTTTTGCCTATAACTTTACAGCTTTATTTTGCAAGCCAAACAGTTGGAGTTTGACGTTTTTAATACTCCATATTAAAACATTTTTGAAAACTTCAGCTCTGAATTTTCATAAATTGTGTTTGTCTGCTAGAATTAAAATTTCCTCGAATGACAAACCTTGTATCTGCTCATCATTGGAGCTTTTAATTTAGCAGCCTTGAATCCTTTGAATACGTATTGTATGTACGTTTACAAATTAGTTATTCATATACTTTATTCTTTCGAATTATTTTTGGTCAATGCAATACATACTATAGAAAAGAATACCAGGAATTTTAACAATAATCTATGACTTGCTGCAGTAACTGACATTTACAATCAATATCGTTCTGGAATTATGATGTGTTTATGAATCACTTTAATATTTCAGTCTCCCTTTATGTAATCTTCTTGGGACAATTAAATGCTTTAAATGGATAAGAGTTTTGAATGCTGGTATACATAGAGCAAAAATAAATCATCAGACACCTTTTCCTAGACATGCGTCAAGTTATTGAGCCCATTATAATAATTTTCTGTAGCAAACACAGTTGCGTTCATGCATTATAGGTAAGTCAAGCCCGCATAAGACAAGTTTTTCCACTTTGACATTAAACTAGCACAGAATGAGGTAGGATGAAGTTCCAAGAAACAAGAAAATTCACAATTTTTTCCCACTTTCGAAAACGTATTCCATTGACGTATGCGCATTTATAAACCCATCAAGTCGTGTCGCTTTTGTCACTCTACCCTGTCTCAATCGCATGCTTAAATTGTCAAAAAGTAGTAGCTTCTGGAATTGAGAACGACATGCTAAAACTAATACTTTTGATGGATTCATAAGTAAATGCCTGCTATAGAGCCAATCTTGCTTGGTAACTGGAAAGATGAACACTTTTATGCGTCCTCAGTTTTACACATAAATATAATCTTTTGAAAAAATCCGCACTGGAAAATGACTTCACTGCTCATTTATTATATGCCTCCCCAGATTTTATAACCTTTCCAGTTTTAGCAAGTTGATGTGATTCATATGCTTCCTTACATTTATGAAATGTTACACTGTTTGCTCTATCTTGATTGTAAAACTGTCGGCATCATTTATTATGTTGCAAACGGAGTTTGTAACATTATGCGATCACGTGTGTCTGTCTG
>JAANSQ010001537.1:0-14784 GCA_036850885.1 Lepidocyrtinus dapeste
GAATTTAAAGCATTCTGCTTGTCTTCTTTACAATTCTCATGATTAGGCTTTTAGGAATAGTTCATATGTTTCACATTAGGAGAGAACTCGCTGGTGTTGAGTAGATTGAATTTTAACTGCTCTAACAGAACATTTGAGTTAAAATGACCTGAGTTGAGCTCTTGCTATCAGTAAAACTCCTAAAAAACTATATAGCCTACGTCAAATGCAAACTTCAAGTAATTACGCATGATTTCGTAGCAGAAGTTTTGGGCAATGACAAAACAAATATTTTTGTTAGACAAAAATCCAGGCTATTTTTGTGTGTTGTTGTAGCGTGTCGTATTCGCATTGCGTTTGTACTTACAATTAGTCCAGCTAAAAATCTAAAATAAGGTTACCAAATAGATGTGGACTAAATATGTGTGATATTTTTCGTACTACGTTGTAAATTAGAACAATTTAAAAGCCACTGAAACTGAATGCATCACAACACTCCGAATAACAAAATATCTGGACAGAATAATGGCTAAAACAAAAGTAGCTCCAGGGGATCTAGTCCGAGTGGTCGCTCCCTCAGGGAAAGGATCTTTTCCCAACATTGGTAATATAAAATCCTACATAGAATCTCTAGGACTAACTGCAGATGTTGCAGATAACATATACGATGATAAAGAGCCTTTCTACTCCAACACGGATGAGTTTCGTGCTGGTGACCTTGCTTCTGCCATTCGCAATGATAAGTGTAAAGTAATCTGGTGTATTCGGGGCGGCTCTGGGGCGAACAGGCTAATTCGTTACCTAGACGAATTGCTCCCTAGGGATTATATTCCCACTCCAAAAATCTTCATTGGGTATAGTGACATCACCGTCCTTCACATCTATCTAATAGGGAGGTACGGATGGTCCACGGTGCACGGGGCAATGTTGGAAGCTATAGTGAACGGGTCATACGATCGATCTTCGCCAAGTGTGACATACCTGGAGGATATTATTTTCACCCGAAGAGAATCTGTGTGTTATCCTAACCTACGAAGATTGGATACAGGAGAACCAATGGTCAGCCCCATAAATGCACAAGTCATTGGAGGTAACTTGACTTTGGTAGAAGCTAGCATTGGTACAACTTGGGAAATCGACACAAGGTATAAAATACTCGTGTTGGAAGACATCAGTGTCGCAGCCTACTCCATGGAGAGAAAGCCTTGAACATTTAAAGCAGGCCGGTATCTTTGACAACGTAAGAGCCGTCATTTTTGGCGATTTCACCGATCCAGACAGCACAACTCTGATTGACTTTGTAGAACAGAGGTTTGCCAAAGATGAGGTGATCAAATGTCCCATCTTTGTTGTGACAGGAATCGGGCACGGAAAAGTTAACCTCCCCCTTTCCCTCAATTCATTAAGTGGAGGAGACATTACATTTATTGAAGGGGGAGGCACATACCGTTTTTGCGTCCATACTGAATGAAAATAATTTTCTTTGTAAAATTTTGTTTTTCTTTATGCTGATTGCCAATAAATTTCTGTTGTATATTATATTTCAGCAATTTCATTTTTATGCATTGCATAGGATGTAGAATGAAAACATAAATATATATTTTTTTGTCTGCGCTTAATCATAAAAAGATCACGAGTTTTGTTACAATATGCTTCAAATGCCAATAGCGTGATAAAAATACAAGAGTTTAGCATACTTCATAATTTTTCAGCGTACAATAAGAAACTTGCTTTTAAATAAAAAACACGATTGGGCTCATGTTTTAGTCACCCGGGGACTGCTGATCAGAAGATATCAGCTTTTTAACGAAATCGTCAAAAATGACCATTTCTGATTCGAATGATTTTAAGTCTTCGTCTGTAATCAGGCTTCCGTGCATGTCTCCTGATGGAGGAGGAGGCAAGCTTTCTAGGGACACCGGAGCTTGCTGCACTTCCTGAAAAAACTGGATGGGATCGGAACTTTCTACATTTCCCGAAGAAGAACTTCCACCGCCGGCAAAGGGCAACGCTTTCTGATCAACATAAAATAATGTAATTTTTTATAAAATGCTATTTAGTAAAGTTGTTTGCGACTTGTAAAGTACTAAATATCAATTACTTACCAAATCAACAAGAACGAAATCATTGCTCGATTCATCCTGCTCAGTAACAAGAGTAACAGTCTCATCATTGGTCAAAGTCTTGGAATTCTGATCCCCACCACTATCTCCTCCATTTTGATGTGCATGATTCTTTTGATTCTCCTCCTGCTCCTTGCCTTTCTGTAGAAGCAAAGAGTTTTTTAAAAGGTTACCCAGTGGATTATCGTCCAAATCTGCCTCCTCATCTATGGGACTGAATAAGGTAGCATCGTCAACGAACGCAGCTGCTAAGTGCTTCTTTGTAGTAGTTACTGGGGATGAGGAAGGACTTCCTGTGTGGTTTGGACTGCCAGGAACTAGAGGTCTCATGTTTTCCCTTCCCATTGCACCAAACGTCACTGGTGTACTTCTATTTCTCTGTCGGCCTATACCTTTTTGCCCTGGACTAAAAAAAATCAAAGAAATTGTTTGGCATTATTAGCCTCCTTCATCAAACTTAAAATTAAAACGTTTAAAAGGTTAGGTTAAACAGTTTACCTCTCCAATGGATTATTCTCGATGGCATAATGATCTGACTTGATCATGAGCTTGTTAATGTTAAGCCCCATGGGGGCTCCCATGATGAACTGCTCACAACCTTGACTAAAATTGGAAGAGAGTTCCATCTTCGTTCTGTAAGCAACCTCCAGTGTAAGTGTACCGTACGGCGTAACTACCTGCAGGGCAAAACATTAAGTTTTAATTTTCGAATTCCTTTTATCAGTAAATAATTTTAGTTAGTAAATAACTGACCCTTCCCAGCTGGTTGAATTTGAACCCTTCGCCCAGCACACTTCCATAGTCAATGTATTCGTGAAGCATCCCAGAATCTCCCAAGTCCTTCGGAGGTGATGAGGCAATTGGAGGAGTTTCTTTTACTTTCTTCATAACTCCTCCCATCCTGTCTCCTTTGAAAAGGGAGATTGCGGAGAAAACATTGTAGTACAATTTATACTCGTCGTCTTCACTCAAACTTAACTTTCTACTTAGTTTGTAGGCTGGTAAGCTTCTCGTCACGCAAAGTAAACTTTTAAGGAGGAGACTCATCCTATTGTACACATTGTAAATGACACGCGATGAATTAGTGGGACTGGATTCGGAACCTCGATCATACAAAATTGACCATAGCTCCAGCACAAGCTTCGTATTAGGATCCGTCGTAGACTGCAAACTGATCTCGATTACGATAGGAATTTCACTAGATTGGCCTTTCAACACTTCTTTCGTCTGATCCAGTATTTCTTGGTGGTCTTCAATGTTGAGATTGAACTGGAGTAATAAAGTAAAAATTTATAAATTAGTAAATCTACCTTACATGCATTTAAATTTGACAACAGCATTTAAATTTTTACTTTTACCCAGTCCGTTCCAGTGGAATAAGGCGTACTATCAGTTTTAACTTTTTTCCCCAGTCTAGACTGCACCACAACCTGTGCACTCTTCAACGTAAAAAACTTGACATATCTTTCAATATCCTTTCCTCCTTCATGATCCCCACAGTTACTCCCACCAGCAGATCCTGAGGGACTGTTTGGCTTATCAAATCTATCAGAATCACCACCACTTCCACCACCATCTAATGTCTCAAGTCCTTCATTGCCCAGTACGGCAGTGGCCATTGTCATCAAACAATTTCTCACTTCAATGAAATAACTCGGTATTTACGTACATAATTGAGGAACATCATTGTTTATCATCACCAGTATTTTGTTTAACCCAGTCATTACTTATCACACACTAAAACATTTTCCTTAAACTATTACGGCATTCTATTGCGCATAAAAAGTTTCATTTAACGAGTAACTCAATACTTAACACCGCTGAATTCCAATTCCACTCAACGTAAATAATTGTGCCGATAATTTTATACGTTAAGTTAAGTTTACAATTTAATTTAAAACTTATTTGCACATTAAACCTTACTCTTAAAAGAAATGTGTGNAGTTTACAATTTAATTTAAAACTTATTTGCACATTAAACCTTACTCTTAAAAGAAATGTGTGAATACAGATAACACTCAAAAGTCAAGTTTTTATCTAAAAATCTATAGTTAAGATTTAATATAATAATTGTGACATACGATATTAATTAACAACTTCGATATCGAAGAGGACAAACTATTCAAAACGAAAGTAGGTATTAGGGTAATGGTAATAATAAAAATATTTTTTTATCTGGCCCAAATACGAAGTTTATGTATGAATCGGCTATGTGATCTTCAGCACGGCCACGAATTCAACTTTATGTTCAATCCAATGCAAGTTATTTTACGTGGGACTTGCACTTGCTGGGATATGGAAATTGGAATCTATACCAAAACACGTAATAGTGTAATGTTAGTATGTGCATAAGGTAGAGACGTGATATTTTGATGGTATAAAGGGTTAAATCAAACCTACAAAAAACCGTGTGCATTTGTGAAGAAAAGGATGGCAGACAAGACCAGACAGACGATAAATATGTGGGCTTTAACCAAACCTATTCAATTCAACGCAAGCTGTTTACTTGAGTTTTGCGCTTTAAAAACGTCTTCAAAGATGGCATGATTGGCACAAAGAGATTGTTCATTTGTTTTAGAGTCAATATCACCCAGTTATGACACACTCCGTTTGCATAAATTAAATGTTATGGCTTGTCGAAACTATTATGCGCAGTTCCATTTAGGTGCAAAAAGTATTATCAGCTAAAATTTAAATGAATTTAATCGGTAAATTTTTCTTAATCTATTTTTAAAAGTATAAGAGAGCAATTAATCAACAAAATGTTAACAAACTACGTATTTTTTGACGTTTTATGAGGGCGGAATCGAAATGACATCTTATTCTGATTCCAGAAGAATCTTTTTGCCCCGGATGAAGATGACGGTTTAGTTTCCTCTTCTACTTTTGTATTAATTGGGTTAGTTATACGTTTTGATCGTTTTGAGCTTGAGTGACTTTTAGGCTTAATGCTTCTGAGTCGTTGGAGACCTTTCCTTTGTGGAATAGAAATTTTTAGCTCCTTCATGCCAGAGTCTGTAAGCTCCAGGTTGGTGATGAAGTGTTGCATATGATCGAAAAATTGATTTCTAATGGTTTCCGAGCTGAAGCGTATCTTGACCTTGGAATTGGCTTTGGCTTTACATACTTTTCCTTTTGAAATCACCTTTAGACTACTAATCAGTGAAGAGGGTACGTTAGCCTTTTTAACCAGGTTTTTGACACACACTTCCTCGTCCATTTCAGATTGTTCTGGATTGAGGTTATGGATGATTACATCTTTGTCAAATAGAGTGGACTTTAGACTTAAGGATTCCAGCAGTCCGAGCGTATCTTGTTCCGGTTTAGAAGATAAGCAATCTTTCTCACTATCCCCGTCCGCTCCGTTTTGATTTAGGTTGGAGTAAAAACTTGGATTAATAGGAATATTCATTGGACCGTCATCTAAAGATAAAAAAGCCTCAACTTATTTGAATTTTGTCATAATTGATCTCATCTTGGGAAGAAAATATAATAAGGTAATTCATGCCTCTGTAGGAAGCGTACACAATGTCATCTTGGGAAGCAAACATCGCTGGCTCACTCTTCCTGCTAATTCGTTGTCGTACATTAGTTACCAAATTCTGCACAAAGGAGTTTCTTCCTTCATTAGATCCCGGAGCGACACCTGCAGTGAACCTTGTACTAATTCATTCATATCATTATCACTAATGTATTAAGTACATTATTTTACCTGTGTAAGTTTTCCCAGGATCAAGCTGCTCTGCCACCCAAACGTAGTCAGAACTTCTCAACGCATCTAGAAATGCATCAAACCCTCCACGTCTATTGATGAAAAATGTCAATAACATTAGCCAAGGCCTGCAAATTAAATTGATACATGGATTGCTTTATTTTACCTCAGGTTGACCATAGTTAGAAGTTCATTCATCGCCGCAACATTTCCTTCAACTTCAACTTTCCTCTTGAGTTGGTTTCCCTCTTGAATGCTTAGTATCCGTGAATTAACCATATTTTCTCGAATATCCTCGTAATCCACCATGTCACTTATTATGCCCAGAAACTGGCTTAATCTTTGTGACTTTTTAATATCCATTTTGTTTGAGGCTAAAAGTTTCGCAATTATTGAAGACGTATAGAGTTTCTTTGAAACAATGTCGAACTTGACACAATTGACTACATGATGAGTATGTGTATCATGTATGATGATGCAATTATTTTAATTCAGTCAGTCAGAAACGTTCGGACCTTGGTGAGGTACTATTTGATCGTATTTCAAAGAAACGTACTATGTAACCATGAAGCAACCGTACATGCTCATAATTATGTGCATAATATTGGAAATCGCAATCTTTTATTATACTCGTACGATAAGAAAGAGTTAGACTTCGCATACGCTTAGGAATATTTTATTTTCTTAGAATAATCCTTGTCACATTCGCAAACTCGAGGCGCCGGTATGAAGTAAATACATAATCTTCGTTTCACTATTGTATCCATCCCACGCAGTTATCCATCAGAAACGATTTGCAAATACGTTCCTTATCGCCTTTGCAAATACTAAGTGTGCATGAACACGTTAAACAACAAAGCAGTAAAATTGCTCAGGAAACATAGGTTTTAGAGAAAAGTCGGTTATTTTATATTACCTGATAGGCTCTTTCAATATTTGACTTGATATGATAAGGTTTTCCAGATTCAGTCAGTCAAATCATTTTTTGTCAAATCTTTTTTTTTTTGGAAATATCCCAAATTTAGCCTGCGCAATCATCCAGAAAATCATGCTCTAATTGTTCCTCAATATTATTTTAATCAAGAAAATGATACATTAGAGCTTTTTTTTGAGGGCTTCAATCATGAAAATATTTTTAATAAGATATCTAATATACAGGAACAATTTTAATTTTAACAGTAAAGTTTTTTAAGCTGGTCTCTCCCCAATTTTCTTAATATCCTTGAATTCCAAGAAGATTTTTAATGTCATTATTCCCCGCACTCAACCATACTCGGGAGTTTATGACTAAACCTGGATAATAAATATTTTCGAAAGGCAAAATTTGTTTTCATTTAAACAGAACAACTTGAATCAAAGAAGACTTTTGCAATGGGTGACTTCATTCACTTCACTCAAAAGACGCCGATAAGTCCAGTGATAACCAAACACCTACGATTTGGTCCAATCTATTCCTTGTCGACCGTTAACGTTGATCATTGAACGAAGGCAAATAAATGCCATTTGGAGACTGCACAAACAAGCGTAACTATCTCTGTTTAGTTTACTGTTTTATAATTCTCAGTCCGTTCATTTGTAACTCTAAATTCGCGAAACATTATAATGATGATGCATCGAGGCGTGAACTCACTGTTTCGTGCCAAAGTTTCATTACAAACAAAAATGTTTGGTGTGCGTACAACCTCAACTCTATAATCATTACTCCATTAAAATCTATGATAATATTTTTTTTATCTTAAACTCAAAAGGATAGATAGAGACTCTCACGCCTTCAACCTACATCAAAAAAAATGTCTTTGATTTTTTCAGCGATTCGTGTTTACATTATAATAGCTCTAAAGGACAAATAGCGACTTTAATCGGTATGATGTTCTAGACCTATAAATGCGATGAATCGTTCAGAAAATAAAAAAAAACTAATTTTTATTGAATACAAAGTAGCTATAGCTCCATATCACGTCATCAGATAGGACACATGTCTTCCATAGAAACCAAATGTGCACCAAGCTTGAGATTTTGAGAAGAAGTACCCTTAAAAAAGGTTTCGCTTTTTTGGAATCCATCCTTCGATGTGGAAAAGGGGGTTCAATGTAATAATAAATGTGGCGATGCATCCTTTTTCATTATTTATTTACGCAAGACTAAAAAAGGATTCAAAGGATGACTGTGACTATGTTGCATCTAATGACCAGCTTAATTAAATTCCTTTTCAGTCATGCCAAACGAAAAGGAATTTAGGACAGAAATTCATTCTTTCTTTTGTAGAGATCATATCATAATCATATTGATCCTCTAAGGGGTCGCTGTTACTCATGCTGGGGCTGTGATTCCGTGCAAAGTGGTGGTTAAGGAAATTTTTAAAAAATAAATAATTCCATTCTAATTTTTCTTAAACATGAAGAGTTTCGTGGCACTTGTTTTTCCGGTTTTAATGGTTCGTTGGCACTTAATAATTTTTGAAAATTTAATTGATCTTTAACTAAACTTGAGTGTTTTAATGTTAATAATTTAATCACAGGCATTAGCCATGTCTGCTCCTGCGCCTAAACCACAGGAAGACGATGGAAACCCTTTCACAGCCATTGGAAACTTTATCCAACGTCTCCAGAGCAGTTTTAACGAAGGAAGTGAATCTATTCGTCAAAATATGGAAAATGGACTTTACCCTATTGTTCCTGAAAGTAGGAGTGTGTCTAGTGGAAATGAAACCACAGTAATTAGCCTTACAACCACTACAGATAAGGCAACAATAACCCCCCGAACTACGACAACTCCATCGACGAACCCTAT
Source organism: Lepidocyrtinus dapeste (assembly GCA_036850885.1). Taxonomy (NCBI): domain Eukaryota; kingdom Metazoa; phylum Arthropoda; class Collembola; order Entomobryomorpha; family Entomobryidae; genus Lepidocyrtinus; species Lepidocyrtinus dapeste. The sequence continues at coordinate 8,605 of JAANSQ010001537.1, forward strand.
AAATAATAATAAAAGCAATAATAACAATAATCGTAACAGTAACCCTTTCGATTCAATTAACGCAATCTTGGATAATATTTCGAAAGGTAGTTCGAACAATAACAATGTGAATAATAACAACATATTTGGGAATGTTCCTGGCAGAAATCTCCCCGACCCAATTTTCACTACTGCTAGACCCTTTTTCCCTCAATCAGCTCCACCCACTAGACCACCTTTCAGTCTTGATGGGATTAGTCAAGGGATTAACGCATTCTTTCAAACCTTTATAAAAACTAATATTGATAATTTGTTCAAACGAGGAGTTCAAGACCAAGAAAAACATACGATTTCTTCAAGAAGTGACCAACCTCGAGGAACTCCACCGCCATCAATTGTTGACGCTATTATCAAAGCGTTCATTCCGCCCAAAAGTACAGACTTTAAATATTAAAATAAAATAGTTTTTCACTTAAAGCCATTTTGTGAAGAAGACGTTTCAAGAATTGCCTATGAGTATGCATGTCCATGCACCTTCTTCAATAGAAACCCGCGTAATTTGTAAGTAGTTTTTAGTTTATGGAATACCTCAGTGATATTAATAATTATTTACATAGAGATAAGAACTACGAATCCTCCATGAATGACTGACCAAAGAGTACAGAGTGTCTGCATTTTAGTGCAAGCTGTTACACATTCTTAAGTTTATTTATTAAAATAGGTTGGAAAAAATGCTGAATGAATTTTGAACATGATTAACGCTTGAATCCATGTTGTGCTCCAGTTTCCGGAATTTTCATTCAATTAACTAGTTTGCAAGGAATAGAAGAACGCGAACTTATACGTGAACGCACGCATGAATGGACATATTGTTCAGTGGTGATGTTGTTGATTTATTTATATGTTTACGTTGGTTTGTTGATTCAAGGTCTAAACTTCTAACGTAAATGAAATTTTGCTAGATGAATGCATAATTTCGTTAAATTTGTTAATTTAATGACGGAAACTAATTTAACTTGAGATAATCAATTAATAATGTTTTGTAATTTTGAATGAATCAATTAAATTAAAACTTAAAAATCCTTTAAAATTACAATATGTTACGTGTCAAGCTTTTAAAGACATTAGCATTTTCCATATTTAATATTTTATCATGAAAGTCTCACGTTGCCCCAGACACTGTATTCGTTATGTAAGGACACAATATGTTATGTCAAGCTGTCTGCTTCGGTCCACATATCCAGGAAGATGACAGGAGTAATTGAGGCAAAGGCAACATTGCGTCGTATCGTGTCCTCTGGAAAATCTTCCCAGGAAAAAGGAATTCGTTTTTGATCTAATACAGATTTGTACTCAGAACTCATAAATCAAAGAGACTTTGATAAGACACATTCAATTCATACCATACCTAACTACATGCATTTTTACAAAGTCAGACTTGGTCATACCTTATATGATTTAATGATTTTATTTATAATCATGTATCTTTCTTTCCTTGCCCTTTGATCTCCAATCTACGTACTACACTCCAATATGATCCAATAATGTTTCATTAAAACTTCATGCACATGGGCTCGGTCATCTTAAACTTCACCTATAAAAAAATTCTTCAAGATGATGTTCCAGCAGTATTTACATTCCCATTCATTTTCACCTTAAACTTGAAAGAGACTCGATATCATCACAGTCGTTTCTTCACAATCATGCATATAGCTTTGGGAGAGGGCTCCCGTTTAGAAGCTCTACTTCAAGCGGTGGTATACTTGATTGGTTTACCTATCATCTTTGACAATTACTACAATGAGGATCTGTATCAAGGTAATTTTTCTTCATATTTAGTCATTTCAAAAATAACTCTATGCTCACTCTTATCTAAAACCACGAGAGAATCTTGCAGGTCTTCAGCCCGGCTCTTGTTACGAAACTCTCGGCTGTTTCAGGCAGCGCTATGCCCAAGAGAAGGGTTACAACTTAAGTGCAAACTTTTTAGATGATGTGCTCCCACACATTTGCCTCTTCACTAAAGCTGTGTCGCAAACATGTCAAATAGTTGAGCCGGAGTCGGAAGTGATTCACTCCCAAGCGTTGACAGTTTCAAATGGTAGTGTTTATTGGATTGCACACGGGTACATAGAAAATGGCCAGCGACCCTGGATTAAGACATTAATCAACGAGCTTCTGGAATATGATCACTTTGCCAATGTTTTTGTCATTGATTGGTCCGAAGCTGGCAAGCCGCCGTATAATCAAGCTGTAGAAAACTTGGAAATGATTGGTGCCTACTGTGCCAATGTGATGGTAATCATGCAGGTAGAAAACTCAATGATTGCAATCGTAACAATAAAGTTAGGTTGAACTAAGGTTGAGATGTATTTTTTGAAGAATGAATATGGTTTCCTCATAAATGAAACTCATTTTATTGGACATTCTCTGGGGGCTCAGCTAGGAGGATATTTAGGAAGCTGGCTTCAAGAAAATCATCAAACAAAACTTGGAAGAATTACAGGTTCCACTTTGCAAACAATATAGAGATTTTTTGAACAGAGAGTTATTTAAGTTAAAATAAAATTTTGTTAAAGGCATGGATCCAGCTAAAATCTATTTTGAAGGATTGGGAACGGACACAAAGCTAGATCCATCCGATGCTATCTTTGTTGATGTATGCAAGTCTCAGAAAATTTTAAATTACACAGTAAACAAGTGAAAATAATCATCTATTAATTGTAATTTTAGGTAATTCATACAGACTCAAAGCCATTTCTTAATGGGGGTGAGACGACTTCTAGAAGCACTTCCAGTACTTTTCTTTTTCTTCTTTTTCTCATTCTTTTCTTTGTCCTTCTCTTGAAAAACTATCAATGATTCTAAACAAAAATTTTAAAGTGACGTTATTTTATCAGGACCAGTTTCAGGATTAGGTACAAATGAACCGTCTGGACACGCTGATTTCTTTCCAAATGGTGGTATGTAGTTCAATCGAGGTTAAATTTTAACATTACAGCTAGCGGGTAGACGAAATACTATCATTTTAATTTACTAAATCATTTCCAGGAAAGGAACAGCCGGGTTGCAAAGATGGTGTTTATCAAGCTATTTTACAGGTTAAGAATTTATACAAAAATTAGCTCATTAAAACTAACAAATGGTAACATTTTGCTCGTCATTTTTTTCTCAGGAAGATGGATCTGTTATAAATGGTTTGACCGCTTTTCTATTTTTACATTAAAGTCAAATGAAAAAAGAAACCTTCAGAATTGGAATGATTGTACTTTATGCATTAGGCATTAGGCGTTTCTTAGGCTGTGACCACATCAGAAGCTACGAGTATTTTACAGAGTCCATTCGAAGTTCTTGTGAGTTCATGGCATTTTCTTGTGCATCTTGGGAAGAATTTGCAAACTCAGCTTGCGAAATCGACGTACAAAGGAGTAATCCAGGGTAGATACAAACAATATAAACTTTATTTGAAAATATTCTATAATCCTTGGGCCACTTTACGATAGCAAATTGCATTTGCAGGGATTACTTAAGCTTGCGTAATCGAATGGGATTTCATGCAACAAAACCAGAAGTGAGCAGTGATTCTAGTGTCTTGTATTACTCGATCACTGGGCCTAGGGCACCTTTTTGCAGTAAGCAAATTATCAACTTTTTTTTATACAAACAAAATGATAAAATGCTTTAATTAAACGTGAATTACAGGAGAGCATTACAAAGTCTTTATAAATTTGGCCGGAGAATCAAAATATCGCTCAACGTCTGAACTCCATCTAGTCCTTGGAAATGCAGCAGGCGCCAATGGAGACTCCTCATATGTTCTTAATTTGGGGCCAATGTAAGTAAGAATGCCAATGCCAAAAAAATGACATGCGTTTTTTGTTCAAATTGCAGCATCTTATATTTCATGCTCTACTTTCTTAATTCATTTTTAAAGAGACTTCACGGGCAATGAGCTTGTGAGGAAGTATACAGTCAGTGGATTACAACCATCAATGCCTTCAACGATTACATTGAGACCGTCATCTTCTAATCCGTTACGATGGCTGATGAGCAAAATGGCGACGCCTTCACAGCCTGATGTCATCGTTTCTAACGTGACGCTACAGCATCTCGAACAAAGTCAACAAATTGCAGTTTTTTGTCCCGACGAGAAAAACTTTATTATTTCGACTGAACAAAACCCTAGCATTAGTTTTAGTCAAGAAAGATGTTAAACAAATGAAGAAATATGTGTATACTTTATAAGCGTTGTTTTGTTTTTATGGAATTTCCCAAGAGGTTTTTGTATGAAAAACTAATTTTTAACTAAGCTTTTATTATAACGCTAGAAACGACCACTTTTATCGTTTTGCAAATTATTATGTATTTTTAAAGTTGGAGCTACTGATAAGGTATGAACGGATGTACAACTTCATATTGCCCAAATAAGAATGCTCAGTGTAAGTAAAATTAGTAAATGTACATTGAAAATATCATATAAACATATATTTTGATTTTAATACTTCCAGTTTATTATGCGGTTTATTGGAACACTAATGTGTTTACGAGTCAATATAATAACGTCGTATATTACAAGGAAATTTCACTACTTTGACTGATATTTTATAATTCCAATCTTGATCATATAATGATCGGTCTCCTAATCAACCTCACTTTCGACTTTCTCAACCTGGAACAAGATTAGTTTAAACTCAGCTTCCAGTTTTTCAAACTTTCAAGTGTAATTGGAAGATTTGTATAGATTTACCATTTCATCAATTCGTCTGAATTGCCAGGTAAAATCCAGTGGATAAAATATGGGACGTAAATCATGTCTATGATCTTCCGGTGAGTAGTCTTCCATGTGACAGGATGGAGTTAATGTAGTCATTTTGTGCCTAAAGGTAATCTCAGCATATGAACAAAGCAACCTTCTCGGAAGATACTTTTTACTGTAGATATCACGACAGTTTGTACTTACCTATTCGCAGCGTATGATACATAAAAATGCTTCACTTTCCAAGCAATCTCCTTAGGCTCATGTTTACCCTTCCACAAGTGTAGCAATCTTGCTGTCATGGTGAATGGCCCACATCCCATTGGTTTACGTAATTTACCGTAATATGAAAGTTCTTCGTATGTCATGCCCATATCTTGTTCGTCAGTTTGCTTGGTCTCTAACGGACATAACTCTGCGGTTGGGGGAGCCTCCACAATTTTTGCGACTGCCTCTAAATTAAACCTGGACAGTTTAAAATTTATTATAAGTTTTCAACTTTTAGTTTAGAAACTTTGAATTTGCTTGAAACAAAATATTACTCCTTTCCAGCGTAGAGAATGAATTTCTTGAGGTCGGTTTTAGAGATGCCTCCAATCGGATTTAGATCACCAGCGGAGCAATCATATTTTGTAAAGTAACCACGAATAGCTTCATCCACGTTTGCAGAAGTGAGCACAAGAAGAAATCTAATAGGTAATCAATTTTAGTATTAACTTTGTCATGACTACTAAACTCCAAGTAATTCATAAATGTACCCAGTTTGTCCATGAGCCCACGGCGTAAGTTGTGCAAACATATAGGCAAACACCATTCGGCTCCTGGCTTGGACATTTTGGAGACGCCAGATTTTCCGCTCGAGCTCCTGAAAAATTTGGTTGCTCCTTTCCTAGAGCTTTGGCTGTTTCCTCTACAATAGCTGAACATACTGGAGAGATGTTGATTTCACGATGATTGCTGAAGTAAAGATTTGAATGAATTGATAAAAATCGCCCAATTTCAAGTAAATTGTGACCGTATTAATTTCTACCTTCCAATTGCCTCTGCTAATGCCCTTGCGAATCCCCTCGTCATCTCTGAAGAGTTTTCAGACGCCATGTAGCAAGTGGAGAAAATTTTTCCACATAATTGCCGCGGATCTGTCGGTCTGTAATTAACATCTTTAACTATTTTCCTCACATCCGCTAATACTTGGTCATCCTTTCTCCCTACGTGTTCAACTATTAGTCTACACATGGAATATACTATAATGGCGACACTTGAAGAATCCACTCCACCACTCAATGGGAGGAAGAATCCAGAGGCTGGAGATCTTCTTAAGTAGTCCCATAGCCAGAGAGCTGGCCCACGAGCGATTTCTTCCTCAGGCGTGAGGAGTTTGACTTCAATGGGCAAGGATAAGCTTAACTTTGTACTATGAACGCTGAGACTCCATGCTACATCCA
>JAANSQ010001538.1:0-14780 GCA_036850885.1 Lepidocyrtinus dapeste
GTATATTACCAGAGGAATTTTAGTTTCACTACTTCTCCCCAACAACTCGAACATCAATAGTTGGGCGAAATTTATATACCCTCAAAGGTTTATGCTGTATGATGAGATGTTTTTGTTTAACAAACAAGGGAAATTGGGTCAATTTAGGTAAAATATTGTTTTGTATCCGCAAACATAATCCAAGTACGAGTCTCTTTGATAAAATACTTTTGTTTATCAAGCTTATGAAACCAAACCTGTCAAGAAACTGTCTGCAATTATGATTCCAGCCGATAAATATGGTAAACAAAGAGTACTTTATCCTCCAAGCTGTACTCTTGACAAGTGTTTCAATAAAATAAATAATAACGTGGTTAACATCAATTAGTATGGATTGGATAATTTGGTATTTGATAATCTCGGTGACAGACTGTCAAACTGACAGATCACTATGTAGATCAACATAAGCGTTTTTCATGAAAAAATCGAAGGAACTCATTATTTTTCACGTTGATTCATATTTTAGCACATGATTATTCAATGATTCTCTGTGGAAGTGTCAAATTACCTAAGCTTTACTGGAGATAACAGAAAATGTTTCAACAAATATTTTAAGTGCTTTCAAATTAATCACACATTAATCCTTGTGTTTTTAATATCACAGTTTTCCATCATCATAATGAGAAGATTAAATTTTCATACATTTCAGTAACATACATAGTCTTTTGAACCAAATCTTAAATCTTAAAGTTTCTTGGTCTTTTTGGAAAAATAAGCGGTATACATGAAATGTCCGAAAAGGTACACGTACGAGCCGTATATCAATCCAACCCATATCAAGCTTCCAGTTTCACGGGCGCATTCTCTTCCAGTAGCTGAAAATATAAAAGAAGTTTTATTTCTAGAGTCTTAAATGTGCGTTATAACTAGAGTGGGACAACTCTATAATAAAAATTGCATGATTCTGCAATTAATGCTCATAATTTTTGTCTGCGATAACTTGACTTACATAGCATGTAGTACGAATAAATATTGAGACCAACAGCAATAAACATTTGTAACAGCTGCAGCGAAGTAATCATCATTGAAAATTTGCGCGGGATGTATACTCTCATTGCCTGTTACAATTACAAAACGATATTTTTGTATAAAATAATTAATTACAATAAGTCAATCTATCAAATAAGGACTCTTACTTTCAAAGTGAAATAGGGGTACATGATACTGTGAACGCCATAATTAAGGACTCCCAACCATCTGTAAGAATTAGTTTCATTTATGAAATCTTCTTCAGTATAATTCCTCACGTTGTAGGTTACATAATGTAGCGGTCAATTACCTGGTAAGAGGCTCTCCATAAGGAATAATAAACCATGCTAAGATCATCGCAGTACAGTGATGGTACCACTGAAGTAAGATCAACGGTTGCTTCCTAAAAACGATGAAAAGTGTGTCTCCAAGCTCTATAAACTTGGAAAGAGAAAATGCCTACGCCAACAGAAAACAGAAGAACTTGTGAATAAATACCTTATAAACTGGGGTAAGATGAGATATGGTAATCATTATTTATTACTTACCAAAGACCAGAATGCCATAGGCATGTTCAATCCTTCTCTATAAATAAGAACACAAACAAATTCCAGTTAGCCACGATACGTTAGTCACCAACAGCATCTCCGCCACCGGCAAAATACATGCCCATCTTATTTTTCATCAAAGCCAATAAACTTGTGATTCTTCCGCTTGTTTGTGCATTTCCAAGAGAAGCCTTTTACCAACCTGACACAAACAGATTTGTGAAATCCATTTTCCGATCCTAGTACCTTAAACAATTCGGGAGCAATCCGCAACACTCCCATTATTGAAAATATTCCTAAGGCGCCATTCCATAGAGCCAGAGGAGTTCGTAAGCTAAAGGGAGCTCGATTCTTCATGTACGTCTGAATTGTAAATATGACCGCGATATAAATCAAAGAAGCGTACACGGGATACTTCCAGTTCACTGCCATATACTCTTTCCACGATGGAAAGTCTATAATTTCAAATGAATATGGAGGAAATGACGCAGGACTTTCTAAATCCCACTTCACTGAAATTTGCTCAACGGTCTCGGAAAGATTTTTCATTTTGATGGGACTGAAAGATACTTCTCCGAAATTGGTAAAGCTTTCAAGCTTTTTTATTTTCTTAAGAAGGACAAATCTGTAGCTAATGAAAACTGTCACTGCTTATGAAACAAGTGATTCCAGCAGATGCTATCGCTACAACTGAGTTCAGCATACATCGTCTTTTTCTTCTTCCGATATTTAGCCCAACTGACCTTGGGATTTTTATGCTGACTGGAGAATTTCAATACAATTTCGTAATCATCATCATACCATGCAGAAAATATAGAAACCATTAGATGCACGAGGTCGAGTTGAGGAAAAGCCGGTGTTGGCAGATTCCCCATGTATGCATGTCTCATGAGAGGTGTCGTGTTCCAATGAAGTGAAACACACCAACGCTTGTAATTTAAAGTGTCAGCTTTCAATATCAATAGCCGGTGTTTTTTTTCATATCGTTTATGATATATAAATGTTTTGCAATGGTACACCGTCTGTATGCATCCTACGCAGTGTGCGCTTTCCTGAGAAGCTCAAATCCAATTACTTGATACTTAAAATCATTTGCCAGATTACTGTGCTTTGTTGGCAAGCGCATGAGAACATTGAGATGCCAGAAATAAATGTAAGATCTGATGATGCATGACTGGGAAATACCGTTGATACAGTGCCTGTTTTGAAGTCTACTTACTGTAAAGTATTTCGTAGACGTCACCTAGTTATCGTAATCAATTTATCCTAATCGTGTTAAGCAATTTCAAATGTAATTTAAATCTCAATTCACAAGTGTTAAAATAAAGTAAATTGCCAGATTTTAGATAATTGTTTGAGAATATTCTTAAACTTGAAGTCAAAATTAATCTGGAAGTCTCACTCTAGTAATAATTATCATAAGCGAAAAACCAGTTTGCATACAGTTTGTAATAAAATTATTATTATTTTTATAAAAAATATAGAGATTAAAGTAAGTTCATAGCGCTTAACTCTTCAGTCTTCTTGTAAAAGGAATAAAGTTAATTTATATGTTAAACGCAACGATAATTTTAAGCATGAATATTGAACCGGAAACAAATACGCAGTGACCTTTTAGCTCAGTCAGGCCCTAGGAACAAACGCCTTTTTTGTTTGTTTTTCATCAGGGCGATGGACCTTTTTTAGTTTCCAAGGTACAATAGCTACATGGTCTTCACTTTTTTTATGGGTTTAACTTGAGCAAATACACTCATCCTGAGCATTGTGATTAAACTCATCCTTTGGAAAATTGTAATGTGTGAAAGCATCAATGTATCCAGTAAAGTGAACATTAAGATTAACTAACAACTCGTTGGAATGTTGATGTATGGTTAAATTTTGTTAACAGGATCTTTATCCTTCTCCACCCTCAAGTTCCTCGTTAGCCTAAAAGGCCATGTAGAAGCTGTACGCTTATTATGCATAAAATTATTTATTAAATAACCCTCACGAGTGAGAAGATCCTAAATAATTAATAGCTTTTCTCAAATGATGATAATTTTTTTAAATCAACTGCATTCTTGCATTTTACTCGAGTTTCATTTGCGCTAACTGTCATAATTTCTTTATATCATCATGAGCATCGTTATCATAAGAGTCTAGACCAAGGTCTGTATAATTATGGTTACAGTAGCTACCTTATAATCACTTAACTTAAATAAACTAAAGCTTATTACAAGTCTTTAAACTTCTGCGGCCTAGTTGTCCGTCCAGGTAAAAGAATATTGATTCATTTAATGTGCTCCTCTAGGTAACTCGTGTGAGTCGTGTCGTGTGCGTTATAATTTTATAATTATGTCATATTTGTCATCATAGAATAGAAAACGGTATATTTTGGTTTACATTGGATTTTTTGGGATTGTCTTACGTACTAGTTAAAATTGTATTAAAACCGTAATAATTACTTAATAACAAGAAAGGGTAGCTCATAAACTACTTATAAGCTTGCTTACACTTTGGCAGCGAGCTAATAACTTAATATTGTATAATATTGACCCTTTGTAGACGCTGATGTAGTCATAACGAATATTTATATTACAAAATGCAGCATCCTATAATTACGGGAGTCATATATCTTTTTTGCTTCTTAGTCTAATATGTAAGCGAACATTTGTTGCAAATCAACCACTCAACAACAAGATTAATTACAAAATATTAGTTAAATGAAACAATAAGTACCTGAAAACAATCTGATATATTTTGTGTGCAGCATGACTAAAAAAAATGCTACCGGAAAGACATAGCAGTTTAACATACAAACACACACTTGATGTAGTCAGGTACGTAAGATAAGCAAACGTAACGTAAATATAAAGACAGATTGATATATGTTACGCATGACTTGATAAGAAAAGGGCCAAGGAAGGATTAACTAGTTCACGTTGTATTCCAATCATGAATCATGTATGAGGTGGAAACTAAAGGAAGTACTGAGCTTTAAGCATCAGACAGTCTGAAACTTTAAAACTAAAAGACTGGAGAACCTATCCCATGAAATTTCGTTGGTAAATACAAAATCAATCATGTGTGAAGCATATTTTTGTTATTTTACATATACATTATGGTATCCCGCAAAATTTTATTTTATATTACATAGAAATATATAAAGGTAATCTTGCAGTTCCACTTTTCAAGTTGAACAGTTTTTACAATATTTTACATAACACATGGCTTCAAAACGCATAATTTAGGTTTTGATCTTTAGCGTAGGTTACATTTATACAGTCCTTTACTCTATCTTCTTCTCCAGTTTTTCCCTCATCTTCCTTCCATTTTTGATGACCGAGTCGTAGAATAGTTTTCCAAAAAGAAAAATAAATGAAGCGTACACCATGGTAAAGACTTTTATACTTAGGGGATGTCTCGAGCAATCCTGGCCGGTTTCTATAAGGAATTAGTGAAAACAATACAGTTATATTTTCAGCAATGCAACAAGGGCGATTTATAAAGTTACGTCATCTTGCTTTTCCTTACTTTGGTAAAACATGGACAGCATATTTACGATAAAGCCAATGATCATTTGAGCCAGTTGTAATGTAGTGATGAGGTTGGGAATAAAGCTTGGAACTTTCATACGGGTCGTTTTGATTGCAAAGTATGGGTACCTACAAAAACGTCCCAACAATCAAAATAATTTGTTCTAAATGTGAAATCAACGAAGTCAACAATGATCTAATCAATTACTAATTATAGGCTTACATTAAGCTATGGACCAAGTAGTTCATAATGATGTAAAACCTATCGCGGAAAAAAGTTAAGGGGTTATTCAGTCTTCATCTGATTTCATTGGCAAAGACCATCATTTTATTTCCTTGAGTTTAATCAAACTTTTAAATCAAATACCTCGCGACAGGCTCCACAAAAGGTGCGCAGAACCAAGCCACACAACATGTTATCATGTGGTGATACCTAAAAAGTATAGTGATGGATGTTTTATAATATTTCGTTAGGACAAGTCATAGCATCAACATGCATTTTTCCAAGTCATGATAATTAGAATCCTCTCAAAAGTTGATAAAACCTACTGTAAAATATTTTCCAGGCAAGAATCTACAAAAACCTGAAATGATCTGAATGATACGTACAATTGGTAGCTTTATTTTTAGATGTAACGATGTATCTAGATTTGACAAAGGCTTTGTAAGAGCCAAAACAAGTATATAACTTACATGGACAAAAAAGTGGATTTCAAGGTGAGTAGTAAAATCGAAAAAAATATCTGTAGAGTAAGTAAGGTTAGGGCTTACAATTAGTACAGCCTGGAAGCAAATTAGAGAATATAAGCAATTGACTCTTTTGGTGCATTTCTCTTGCGTAACGAAAGCCTTAACCTTGACGCATTTGACAAATTAAGCAAATGCAAATAATACAAATGCGCATCAATTATTTTGCGAGAATATTTAGGACATCAGATCATCATGATGCTTTGCATAATAGGTTGCTTTGTTAATACCAATTAAGTGAATAAAGTTTGACATAGTTTTACGCGAAACGAGTAATAGTTCAAGGCACAGCAGTCACTTTTTCAAGGTACCTACATCAAGTGACTTGCGTCAAACTAAAAACTACGCTTATTTCCATATAGCACATACCATTGTAAGAAGACAAGTGGTCGTTTCCTCAAGACAATGAAGATGGTGTCCCCAAGCTCAACATACTTTGAAAGTACGAATAGTAGTGTCCTGGAATAAAAATTACGCATTATAAGCAATTTGCTAAAGGGATGGCCTGATATTCCTACTTTTTACTATTTACTGACACATATTTCTAGGACAACTTTCGTTGAACCTTTTTATTAGCTCATGAGAGGGTCTACATGAAATTAGCGATGACGGGGAGGTTTTCTGTCTAGCAACTTCTTGGAAACTATGTCACGCATAGCTTTTCGATAAGGGCTACAGACTACACAGCATCGTGTCGCGCCTTTATGAATCATGATATTCATGAACAGACAATATAGCTCAAGACGGTTAGTAATAGGAGGTTTTCGTAACGATATATAGTTTAGGGTTCCTTTATGCACATAATTTATCTAGTTCAAGTGCAATATTACACTAAAATAAAGATGATGTTGCTCTTGTTCGGCAGCAATAGTACCTGTCGTACCTAATCTCAATTTTTCGCCTAGTTAAAAGGAATGCAAATGATCCTAGTGATTAATTGATTATGCAACCTAGTACCATTATTTCACAGATCCAAAAGATTGGAGGCGAAAAATATAGAACGATTGTGATTAAAGCCATGCTTAAATAGTTTTTTCGTAATTAATATGAAACAGGATGTAGATCGAATTAAAATTGATTTAGACAGAAGCACTATAAGCGTTCATCTATTTTTAGGTTTGTGCTAAAGCTTCCTCTCACAGTTTAGCTCGTAATGAGCAATCCATTTGATACGATTTGTAGTCCTGTATGAAGAAATTTAGGCTATATTAAGAATTTTTGTAATCGACTTAGGCCAGCCAAGCCTGAGCTAAGGGCACACGCAGACAATGCTCAAGAAACAACATTATTAATAAATTGGATTGTGCCGTTTTTTTTTACTATATCAATTCATTAGTTATTCCTGTACCGCTCTGTAGACTCTGTCGAAAGCAAAAAGATGCAATATTTATTCTAAGTTGTAAAAAGAAACTATACTTTGTTCTCTTTTGTAAACTAGAGGAATTTGTAAAAGAATCTTAAGACTTAATTCTGTAGTTGGAGCAGAGTGGAAGGCAGAAATGCGCTAGAAAGTAACTGTTGCGTATAGATTTGTAGGTGCAATGTTCACATTCAAAAATAAAATTTGTAGATAATATTATGCATCTTGATTGTAATGTATGAACGGATTTATTTGCAACAGGATTATACCCAACACCCAACATTTTTTCGTATTGTATGGACGAAAAAAATGTTAAAGTTTAAAATCGCTGATTTACACATAGACCATCTTAAAACTAATGCACGTAGTTAAAGTATTCAAGTGCTAAGATCAATAATAATTGCATTTTCTTACCAAAAGGATGCAGGTTCATTGGCTCCATCCCTGAAAAATTTAAAAAGAAATTTTTTGTTAATGTGTTTGTAGAAAAAAATACGCTTAAATGTAAAAAAAAAAACAATTTGATACTTTGTTGCCCGATTAAACTAGAGCTATGGGGGCTTTCTAGGGGCATGAATGTTGTTAAATTTGTTACTCATTTAAGAATTTTCCTTCTTGCTTTTCCTTTTTCTGCCTAATCTTTAAAAATTTTATGGGAAAAAGTAAGGACGTTTTGTTGTTAACAAACTTTTGAAAGAGTAGTAGGAGTGCATAAATATGATGATTTTTTTGTAGCATAAAAGTTGCTGTAGAGCAAGTGTAAAGGAAAAGCTGGTTACAGAGTGAGGCATAAGGATCATCACTTTCAATCATGACCAGCACCGTCTTTTTTTTCAGCCATGTTCGTTTATTTATCTAGTCTGGTTTTTGTTTTAAGTCAGTCAGTAAGTCAGTCTATTGCGAAGACGTTTAAGGCTTCAAAGTCTCATTCATTCATAACCACTGATACTAAGCTCTTTGGTCTCTCTGATGATGCGGCACATGAGGACGATATTTGGTTTTGGTTGTTGTGAAAATGACGGTATAATCATGATCATGGTGATGCCTGCTTGTATTTCCACTTTTTCTTTGAAAGCGAATTAAATTCTTTGCACATCTCCTTAAGCATAATTTTTCTCAGTTCTTTTTGTTGCAAAGACGAAGACTATTGAAAAAAGAGGTTGTTCCTAATACAACTTCAAATGCACTCAGCGCTAATCGTACTACATATTCACCACAACAAAAAAAACTGCTTCTTTTTTTTCTTGAATTTTGCAATAGAAAATCTCACCTGACACAGATACTTCTGTAAAACCCGTTTGGACTAAAGAGGATGTTTAGGAAGGACGGAGCAAATCTGATTAACCCCAATATGGAAAAGATTCCAAGTGCTGCATTCCAATAGAACAGGGGTCCCTTTAAGTCATACGCGGGCTTGTCTTTCATGTAACTCTGAATGGAGAAAATTGTGAAAATGTACACCATCCCGCAGTAAATAGGAAGCGTCCAAGTGTCCATAGCATAGTTTATCCATGCTTCTTTGTCTATCACTTCCCAAGAGAAGGGTTCGAAAATTGGGGGATCGTCGAACTTCCATCCTGAGTATCCAATATTGTCCGTTAGATTTTGCGTATCAAAACGGTTCATTTTGGAAGGTACACTTTAACAAGGGTATTTCAAATACATAAATTCCGCAGCACCCAAGCCAGCAAAATGGCAATTCTTTGTGTTTGTGTGATAACTCATGCAGATTTTTTTTTCTAAACTGTATAACCACTATTTACTTCACTTTCCCTTTCACTTCCGTTTCCACAGCTTTTTTTAAGCAACACTCTCGCAATATTCTGCCTTTAGGTGACGGCGACGTGATATTACTAAACTCTCCTGGACAAGATGAGTTTCCTTTATAAATCCTCTTTTGTCTACTTTGCAATCCTTATGTCATTGGCAAAGTTCAAGTGTGCACTGATTACAGGGTTACTCGCACAATGCAATGCTGAGATTTATCTGACTTTGTATTGTTTTCTGTATCAAAACTTTTCTAGAAGACGTTATATTTTAGTAGCTGTTATAAGTCACCAGTGTGTTGATGGTTGATCACTGTCATGATATGACACGCGAGAATTTTTTTTCCTGACTTAAGCACTAGCAAACCCAAAAATGGACTACTATGATGGACTACAACTAAAACCATATATCACACTGAAAACGATAGGTACTTATTAGAATTATTCCTACAACTACTGGAAGGAATGGAGTAGATTGACGTCGGCAAATTTCGCTGTTTTATCAGAGTTTTGCTGTCCGTACTAACATAACCTGTGTGGCACTCATGTTGATAACAGGAATATCATTGTTGTGACGTGATCATTGTTTATTATAACTATTATTGTGTAGTTCGTAATAGAACACTATAGCACTCTCATTTATTTGTACCTATTAAGCTAGATGATATAGTAGGATTTTTTTTCTTTGTATGGTCTCCACAAACGAGAGAGTCCTCCTAGACCGACTCATCCCTTACAAAAGATGATCATAACCCCAAAAACTATTAACAGTCAAAACCAACATGCAAAATCTTTTTTTGCAGATTAGTAAACTAAAAAACGTTATGGGGTATCATAGAGACGGTTATGACCACAGTTATTTACTTTTTACAAAGTGTTTCGTGGTAGAGCGCTAAGGTATTAATAATTATAATGGAAGACAATCTTAGTAATGGTTTTACCAAAATGTTGTAAATGTTGTACGCTCACGTAAATCACCGTTCCTTCTCGCTGTCTTTCTGACGCTCATTTTTGATATGATCCTAATATCATGAAGATGAATACTTAGCAAACCAAAACCAAACCAAGATTAAAAAAACAATAAGCAAGAGAGGGAATATGAGCAAAGGTGAGTAGAGTATGAACCTATCTGGCCAACTAATATAAAACATGCATCACATATCAAGAGTATTGCTGTAATGATACTTTTTTTCGCGAACTTTAATTCCTTTTCGAAAAGAGAATGACCACAGACCATGGCGTTTTAAAAACTTTGCTGATACCAAGTTCATGAGTGTATTTCATCCAAATTTATTATTTTTTTTTTAGTAAACTACAAGAAAATTTAGATTTCTGTTTTGTGCTCGCTATACTAACGTTACGATTGTATAAGTACCCACGTAGTAATTTTGTTTTCTTATCGTATTGCTCTATCACGTAGTATACGTGCTAAAATATTTTTTAAATTTGATTCGAAAATTTTGAGCTAAACATTGTAAAATAGTAAGCTCAGCATGTAGCTCAATAAGCCACGTTTTAAACAACGTTTACCCAAAACGCAATATTTTTTATTATCTTTGTTGCTCTCATGCCAAACTCCTGCACAAGCAAATTTTTTTTACACGCTTTACATCAATACAAGCATCGCAATATATTCCTCAAGAACATTTTTCTGTTTTTTAAGTAAGCACGTTGAACAAAGCCACACTGAAAAGCTTTTATCCCCGAAATTCTTGAGGTGATGTAGTGCGAGCTTCAGATACGCTTTAAACTTTGACTTTGATACCACATGTTTCACTATTCTAGATTTGATTTGACCATTCATATGTATCCCTTTCGTGAAAACAAGTACTCTACACTTGAGACGATCAGAGACCATGCAAGTTTTCAATGATGAAGTACAAGGGTTGGCATAATTATCAGTTTTTAAAACAGCAGCATTCATACTGTTGAGGGCTTAAGTAAAAGTTAGATTTTTCTGTAAAAAAGGAATCCTTGCGGAATGAGTGTGTTGCAGTAGGAAAAATTTTACTCTAGGTTTGTAGGTTTATGTAGGTACAGGGATGTTTGCGTACAAAAAAAGTGCAAAAAGCTTCAAGTCTTCCCATGAATCACTAGATTTTTTTGGTGATTGCATCAACAACCAGCTAAAGCACAACCCTTGATCTTGAAATTAAATGACCAACGCAATACACTTAGTTTGTGTGCAGAAGGAAGGCTTTGCAAATTGCATGAATGAATGGCTATGACATGCATGTGTGCTTCAGTAGCAAAGCAAAAGTATGAGCATAAAGAATAGTAATTTTTATATGAAACTATAATATCTGCATTTACTTTCGGGTGCATGTCTCACTGCATTATTTTATTTTTTAGTAAAACCATTAACTCTTGATCCCTTTAGGGTTCTGTAGAGAAAAATCAAAGTTTACTAGAATAGCCCTTTGCTTGTTTAACGTGTGCAGCAAAATGTGGCCAAACATAAAAAAATGGAGGGATGTGGGCATACTTGCTTCTACTCAGGAATTTTTCGCCATAGATTATACAAAATGTGGCCAAACATAAAAAAATGGAGGGATGTGGGTAATAACATGAATTGCTCAGTGTCAAAAGGAAGTATAAATCTTTAAGATGAAGCAACTCACTTTAATGAATCAAATGGTGGTCAATAGCGTATATGAAGATCTATAATTGTTATTGTATAAATAGTATTTGATTTAGAGTACACATGTGCCTGTCACTAATTCGCATGGTAGGACAGATCAGAAAATGTGAAAAGACACGGCCTCGCTATACAGAGCAGTATGCAAATATTTGTAGTTGTAGCTCTTGAAGATTCTGATATTCTAATGCTTTGATTGATTATCTGAAGAAAGAAAACAAAACTGCTTTGCATTTGTAACGCACCCAAACTAGCCCAAGCACTACTGATAAGCAGGAGCATACAATGCATGAAGTATCATTGTTTTTTTTCCAAAACAAAGAAATCCAATGTGAATGTTACCATGCGAGTTTATAGCAGAAAGTGGCATGTCGACTTGATCTTAAGGTTGGGTATCACCTTACGTTTGCTAAACAAATTCCTCATTGTCTCTATCGGATTTCGTTTTCTTTCGCTGGTGAGTAAGCCTTTGCACTTGTGTAAAATGCACATTGTTAACGGATGGAAATAACAAAAACTATTGATGTCATCTCGCGAAACAGCCATGAAAAATTTATCTCATTCAAGACACAAAAGTTCAAGATGGAGTTAATTTTGATTTCCTGTTGTTCTCGTAACTTTGACATATTTACTCAAAACACGGATACCTCGTGACATTGCTCATTTCTGGGGAATGTATGAATCTGTGGAAAAGAATGTTGTATCCAATCATGGTCATATTTTAATTTTGCACAGAGGAACATTCTAGAATAATTTTTTTTATTAAACTTATCATCTTTTACACTCGGTTAAAAGTCAGTAAGAATAGATCATTCAAGGAGAGAGTAATGAATGATTTGGAAACGAGTTGGAGCTTTTTTGTCTTAAGATTTCCTCATATTTCTCCGCGATTATTTATAGGACTGTTGCGTATACCCACTTAATCTAGAGACCCTTTGTTTCTATATTTGTAGCCAGCAAACTGCAAATTGTGAAATTTTCATCAAGCTAGAATGATATTGTGAGCAATCTAAGATTGCTAGAATGTTTCAGTGACCCATGTCTAAAATTCATTAAGTCACAATTATATCGTAATATTGGCTATTAAATGATGCCGTGACTAACCAAAAAATCTCAAAACATTGCATCAATACATCACAAGATAAACAATTGCATAGTAGACCAGTCAGTTAACTTTATGCCAGCTGCACCATAACTTTCTACAGTGATAGAATACATTCGTCCCTATTGCTTCTGTTCGGCAATCAAAGTCCATGATGATGACTGCTGCCAGAACAAAAAAAATCTGATGCAAAACAATTTGATCCAAAACAATCCTAATCCTTCTTTAGTATTAAGATCTGGTAGAGCTGCTAAGCAATCTAAAAAAAATAACTTGCTCGCTCTAATTTCTGGTAGTGTTAACTATAAGGATTGGGTAACCAGTCTATTTTTACCTAGATCAATTACTTGTCGAGCTGGTCACACAAACAGAAGGTGCAATAAAATTTCCATTCCGCACTAGCATTTTGTTGGACTGGGCCAAGCCAAGCCAGGTGTAGATTAGGTGCCAAGAACTACTCCGTGCATTAATAAAGAAGAAAATTACAAATTCCTTCTTCCTCTTCTTATATAAACTATATGCAGAGTGGATTACACTACAAATTTTTTTCGTCATGCCTCTTGATTTCTTCCACAACTTCTGCCTATTAATAAAATGATCGCATAATGCAAAGTTTCTGTCTGACAAAGAAAACAAAAAATGTATACCTGATTTGTACACGCATGCTCAGCCACCATGAATTAAGCTACAAATTTTTTTCGTCATGCCTCTTGATTTCTTCCACAACTTCTTAATAAAATGATCGCATAATGCAAAGTTTCTGTCTGACAAAGAAAATAAAAAATGTATACCTGATTTGTACACGCATGCTCAGCCACCATGCCTAGACACTGATCAAGTGACATAACGATAAAAATACAGTTTTTTTTTCGTTATTGCACGATATTGCCTTGTTTTGTCTTATGTTAGTCACTGTATAAGTGTATTATGTCAAGGTATTCTATTGAATTATTTAATGGTGTACGTTTATTGTCCGTGAATTTTCATGGTAATGGACTGATTTGTTACTAGAAATCTGGGCTTAAATCTTAAATTTAGGCATATTGTTAACTCATTAGGTCATCTAAAAGATGAGTAGGATCTTTTTGGGGAAATGGAGAAAACACCAGAAAGTTTAATTCCGCCATGGGTCAATTAGTCATTTTTTTGCAGAAGTAGATGCTTTTGGAAGTTAATGAGTTTCTGATGACGGCAAGATATATGCTGCAAGCAGTAATTCATTTGGAATTTCAAGTAAACAGGGCAAGATCTTGCATGAAATTAGTCATAGCAGACAATTAGCTACGTATGAAATGATTCCTGATCTAAGATCTCAATCTAAATTATCCCAGTCGTGAGCTCAAACCACCTATTATTTCGCAATTTTATTGATTTCTTTGATAGATTCTGAAGAAATACAAATAATTTTGCATTCTTTGTGAACTTTTGCATGTTCTGGAAAGTTAGGTGGTCAAACATTCTAGCACCTTCTATTACCTGAATTATTATTACCCGACATTCACGTTTAAAGCTGCGGTAGACTGGGTTGAAACGTCACGAGTTATCAGATCGTTTCCTTAAGAAATTAAAAATGGTCTCAAGTAAGGTCACCATGTAGACATGTAATTCTCCATCCATTAGCAATGCTATCGCTTTACGATTTTCGGAAAACATATTTTTGCTCGTCATTGTTCCCCTCACTTGCACAATAGGTGTATGGCCTGGTAAGAAACTATGGTAAACAAAGGTTAACAAAGAATCTCATTTCTTTCTCGACGCTTCCAAACTTAGCCAAGATGAAATTCCAATGCTGCGTAAAACATATTTGTGGTTTAGGTCTACTGATGAAGCTTCATATAATGGAAACGTGTGAGGTGGAAAGAAAGCTAAAAGATGAAGTGATGATGAGAAGGCGTTCAAAATGCATTAGCTGAGCTGTTATCCTTATCTTTCCGCCAATCTTTTCCATAAATTTTTATTTGATTTAAAAATTACAATGCTTTTCCCGTCCAGATTTCCAAAAAGGTACTTCAGAGTTATGTAAAACCCAGGTCCTAGAAAATTTTGAGTCACTGCTTGACAAAAATATTTCAAGGATAAGACATTTCGATGCTCTT
>JAANSQ010001539.1:0-14780 GCA_036850885.1 Lepidocyrtinus dapeste
CCTACGGGCTGAACAAAGGAAGTACTCTGGTTCGGGAACACTCCATCCTTAATTATTTTTTAAAGGGAAGTCTGGTTGAATTTGATGGAGAGGTTCCTTGTGCTGCTGGTTTATTAACAGGGAAAGAACTGTTCATAAAAATGTTCTAAACATACTAATTATCTACATGACTCTGACTCTCGATATAATGGACACCTCATCGAATCATCGAGGATTGCTGCTGGGAATAGTTTTGGGGTTTAAAATTTAAGGTTTTGTTGGATGTCAAAGTAAAGTTTCGTTATAAGCGCTGCCATTGTATCGAGAGTCTATATAATACAATGTTACAATAAGTAAGCGTACGTAATCTTTTTAGTATCGGTTGGTTCGTGACGTTGATCACGTTGATTGCATCATGGAAGTGTCTAAGGTCCAAGAAAGATAAGCAGGTAAACAAGTCTCGATGAGAAAACAAGTTTCAGCCAGACCTTCTAGTTGGATAGATGGACTAACTACCATCTGGCAAAATTCTTTGAGCGTAGTTCCTTCCATCCATTTCGCTACAGAGTGACAGCCTAAGCTGCTGCTACATTTTTGATCGGTAAAATAATGAGGGACGTGAAACGCTCCAGTGGGCAAACAACAACGTCACGTTTGAACTCAGAGCTTCACCGAAGCATACTTTTAGATTTTGCTTCGAGCCACGCTTGCCATTTTATAATTTGTGGGCGAGACTGATTACAGAGTAATAATTAAGGGGAAATAAAAGCCAATTAAAATGTGCAGCTTGAGTCAAACTTAGGGAGCTGCAAGTGCTCCGGAATTCTCCATATTAGCATAATAAATTAAGGAGTTACATGAAATGTTTTTTCAACCCTGGAAAAACTCAAGTCACATAATTTGTCTCTACATTATTGGGGGAATCCCTATACGGACGCCGGTTTAAGGAGACAACATGATTGAACTTTATAGAAGGTGTAGTAGCTTCAGACGGGGAAAATGCAGTCGGGATAATTACATACGTAGCATTACATTTACTGCAAAAGAGACTACAGTTTGGCTGAAGGCTTTACCAACGCTACATTTAAGGAAGAATATGCAGCAATTTTTACACGAGCTGTCGCCTTCCACGTATGAAATCACATACGCAATGACGTTTCCCTCCTATCTATTTCCTTTCTCAAGAAGTACACAAAAGCTTAAGCATTTTTCTTAAGAAGTACGAGTGTAGGAATAATGACAGGTTGCTTACTCCAGTGCAGTCCTTACACTCTTTCTAATTTACTGAAAAGTGCAGCAAAAGCTATACCCTAGCTAAACTAATTACATTGTAACATTCCCTCCCGCAAAATTCGTTTCAGAGCATTCATGCATTCTTAAAGACATAGATTGGAAACATGCAGTTTAGAGCATTAAAGCCTTTTTAGAGTACGCAGTTTGAGTGGTGCATACATGCAAAAACAAAGTCGTGTCCAGAGCTTACACAGTCAAGTGTAAACCATGTGCCTGCTTTTTTCCACTAGGATAATTCCTCAAAGTACATTGCACTGTACACTTTGAAAAGGAAACGTTTTCAAATCACTGTAGCGTTCCCTAGGATAGCAGCCGAATGCACTAGTTTCCAACAGAGAGAAAGAAAATAGAAAGAAAGTTGCCAGGAAAAGGGTATGTGAAAGGGTACTCTATGGATCCACATATATAACCCATATTATATACTTGAATGATATTCTTTCTTTTTTTTTGCGAAACTATGTGTAAGGTACATTGTTAGGTTTATGGTATAAAGAGAATACTAGAAAGTAGTAACAGATGGGAAAATCAATACGGGAGAAAGCGAGAAAACCGAGTGCGCAGTGTTTGCTCAACCAACATGTCTTTCTCTAAAATATACCAGGAAAACAAGGCACTTTTTTGTGTTTGCATTACACCTACTTTCGAAAAATATACATTGTATTTTTTGTGCGTACTTTACAACTCTAAAACCTTGCAAGTGGAGAAGGTAGCGTAAAAACAAGTGCAAAATTGAGGCAATATTCTTCCTTTCTGTATTTCTCTTAGAATGCTTTCAATGAGGTACAATTCATCAGGGGATAAACGAGCTTGTATGCTCCCCACCAAGTAAAACTTAGACTACATTCATTTACCAAAGTAAAAAAAAATGTTTGGAGGGAATGTAAACTTTTGGGTTTTTTTTCCACCAGATGATATTTAGTGTCCGACTTTTTCCCCAATTAATTTTTTTTCCTTGGAGGGCTTCAAGTAGAGTATGTGTTTAATTTAGGATCGGCTTGTAAGTATGTTTGTGTTGATGAATATTCTCAAATGTGTAAACAGTGATGAAGTAGAGAAAAGGAGCCGCTGTGCGATGGTATGGTCCATTTTCCTCAAAAAAAATAATTGAGGGTAGAGTATACAGATTCAAGTGCTCTTTTAGCTAGTGCCTCCTCCTTTCCTCTTTTTTATTTCATGCTAGACTCACCCTATTCATTCCAAAGAAGAGCTAAGTTTACGCTTGTTTTTTTTCGCCCAAGAGGAAACTCCTCGCAAAAC
Source organism: Lepidocyrtinus dapeste (assembly GCA_036850885.1). NCBI lineage: Eukaryota > Metazoa > Arthropoda > Collembola > Entomobryomorpha > Entomobryidae > Lepidocyrtinus > Lepidocyrtinus dapeste. The sequence goes on from JAANSQ010001539.1 coordinate 2,530, forward strand.
GTAGGAAAAGAATATTTAGACTGTAGGAGCGCACACACTCCAGGAAAAACATGACATGCATACATTGGCATAGGGCGCGCCTACACTATTTCATCAAAGCGGTTATTAAGCACTTTTTGATTTTTTCGGAGATAATGCGGTTTCTCGAGGTTCTTCCTACAATACATAATATCATTAGGGAAACCAAGTTAGTACGTAATTTAATTCCAAGAGATGTCTCCCTGAAAACAGACAAATTCTCCAGGAATCCGGCAATGCATCGGAACGCTACAACTTAAGCCATAAGTCTAGTGTGTTACTAAGGAGAGGCGCTACACGGAATAAACTCGAGTAAACAAGGTAGATACTAGAGATAAACTGATTAAGGTGCAAGAGCTGGTCTCTCTCAAGTGCCAACATAAGCATCTTCGCGTTTGTTTACGTAGGAACCAAACAGTTTCCCATCGTTCTCACCGCCACTACAGATACTTCAGATAGCATGGATGCTTTTACACAATCTCAATCTACAATATAAACCTATAAACAATTTGACAAGAAATATTGATGGATAATTTATTATGAAGAATAATACAGAACGGTGTGATTAGAGGGTAAAATGATATTCTCTAGGGAAAGCTAGATTTAAGAAAGTAGCATGTTTGACACGTACGAGCCCTACTGGTCCTTCAAAAGTCTTTTTGTGTCCATGAAATGAGCCCAAGTTCATATTCTGTGGGATTGTAAAGTGCCCATTAGTTAAAGTTGACGGAAAGGTATTCCTGCCTTGATCTCTCCGATTTTCATGAAAATTGGCACTCTGATTCAAGAAGACGAGATAAACACAAAAAAAAGGAATTAAATTTTAAATATCCTGACACTAGCGCCACCTGATGGCCACCAGATGGCGCTAGATTCAAAAAGTGGATAGCTGCAGAATTTCTGGTGAATCAGCACGTCAAACTGTGCCAGTCTACCAATATTCATGAAATTCGGAGAGATCAAGCCAGGGACACCTTTCCCTCAACTTTAACCAATGGGCACTGTACGTGTATAAATATATCCCAAGATTGCCTTTGAATATTTCCCATAATGAAAAGCGGCCTTATACGGTAGAAAACTCTGATGACTGGGAAAGTCAAGAATGGTTCTTAAAAGTGTGTAGCAGCTCATGCATCAACTTATTCACATCTAGCCACTTTCCAGCTTCCATAGGCTTATGCTTTCATGAGATTCGTAAGCTTAGTGTGAAGTGTATAGATAGCTGATCTCTTTCGTCCTCTTTGTGTGGTCTAGCTCGTCCAAAAAATTTTTTTTCTAGATGTGTTTTGTAAACATAATGGAATCAATAGGATTCTTTGGCTTTGTTCTTCCAATGGATACTGCCTATTGTACACTTTGAGAACGTACCGCATACTTTGCTGTCTACTTGAAAAAATGAATTCATAGAAAGCGGCGAAAGCATGTGAATGAGTTTTGATTACAAAAGCTAAGATGATACTTGAGAGCGACGAGTTTACTCACTCAAAACTTAAGTGTTTTGTAGTCTAGGAGGGAATGAGGAAACAGGGTTGTTTTTCGGTGAACATACATGCATTTACGGAAATTTATGCGGGTAACTTTTGTCATCTGGAAGAAACAAAGTTTATAATCTCAGAAAAACCTTGGTTGCTGGAGAAAGTAATAAGTTTTGGGTAATGTTTCATCTTAGATGGCTCCAGCAGAAGTACATACGAAGAAACTTAACTCAAAGATTTCAATCTCATGATAAATATCGCCCTCTTAACTATATCAATTTCAAAATGGAGTGGAGGAATACTCGGTTTGTTTCAGTCGCGGCTGTTATATCGAGAGTAAACTGTATTCATGGGACATACTCTAAACTAATTGGCGTCAAGTAGTTTTTTATGAAAATTTTCTTAAAGATAGAGGTTGCGTGACCTTCCTCCATGAATCCTAAGGTATTCTGCTGGTATAACGTAGCATCTTCAATTTACATTGATTGCTTTGCACTTCACTCGAACAGTTTTTCACAGGGAATTTCCACGAACCGTAAATTCCTCAATAGAAATGGGAAACGGAAAAGATAATGTTTAATAAGAAAACTTTTGCAAGTTTGGTTTTCACTAGAGAAAATTAAATTTATAACGAAGTGTTCAACGTTCTGTTAGCTTTCATCGAGGANAGTTTGGTTTTCACTAGAGAAAATTAAATTTATAACGAAGTGTTCAACGTTCTGTTAGCTTTCATCGAGGAAATTAATAACGCGTAGATATTACGGATAGGCTAGTCTCTAGCTACATTGTGAACCCAGAAGGGCGTGGATGGTAAAACTAAGGCGAAGTGTCTCTCCAAAGTATGATTTAGCTATTCGCAGAGAAATGCAAAATATTGAGCTGATCTTAAGCAGAGGGTACCACCGATCGAAAGACTAAGATGTTTTAAAGGAGTAGGTTCCATGTTGAGGGTTTGGATGGTGAGTACTGAGACTTGAGACTACGCAAAACTAATCTACACCATCAATCTCCATGCAAAATGATGATTATAATGATTATGAGTTTGAAAGATGCAAAAATACCCAAAACAATTGGATGGAAATCACCAGCGTACAAAACTACAAACATATTTCAATGGTCTGTCTCGATTTAAGCGTTCAACTGCAGAAATGTAAAGTACGGCGTGATCCACTGGCTCCATTTTCTACCATTATTAATCTGTGAGTGTAGTCGTTATACATGTCATTAATGTGAGTGTAGCAGTATGGGAGTAAAGTGGCAGAAAGAAAGATGAAGGAGGGGGAAATGCAGTGTAAATATCATAAAACTGTTAAAAAAGTAGCTGAAAATACATTTTGAAAGGGTTGCAGCGTTAAATAGATTCACCCTAATCTGCCTCTGGCTACTCAAGGACAAAGGTAAATCTGTCAATATTTTAGTAATCATAATGAAGAGATCAAGAGCTTTCAAGTGAGCTATCTCAAGCCATAAGTTGTTGAAAAAATATTCACCCTTGACCCCTGACCTCTTGCTTTGGCCGAAATGTCCTAAAAGTTATAAAGTTTATCCTTGGGTTCCAAAATACTCATATACTACTTGGAAATCGTTTGATTCACGCGTTCGAGAGTTAAAATGCGCACGGATAGACAGACGGACAGGTCAAAATCAATACTTGGTAGTAAAAGTTCAGCTACGTAAATAATAATGTAGGGAGGCAGAGAAGAGCAAAAACCCTTCATTTCTTTCTCCTTGATTATGCTCAACTACTAAAGCTAATGTAGTACGAGTTAAGTCAAATAAAAGTTTGAGCAGATTGCGAAAGAATAATCGTCTTTTGCATTTGGAGTTGGAGTCGGAGTTCTTGATAATATCGAATATTGACTCAAATGTGAAAACTAAGTAACTTACAAGAACTGCCTAAGAGAGCTTCAAGAAGTGAGTGTGTGTCTTATGACTTTAGCTTCATTTGTCTTCTACTCGAACACATTTTAATACTACTTGCACGTACACTCTCTCTCTCTCTCGGTTCGGATAGAGTCCTACCATTTCAATAACTATCAAAACATTTATCTCTGTACTTTGAGTGTTTGTTCCACCCTCCAGAAAAAGATTTATGCTAAAGTGAAAGTGTACTCTACATTATTATTTTTCTCGCAGAACCAAATTTGGTTACTCTTGTTCCTCACGAATCGGAAAGGTTTGTATAATTTATCTAACTAATAACAACTTATTCTTGAGCTTTTCCCTGACTGAATTTCCGAATTGAGCAGCCAGAGTCAGTACGCTCAATCTCTGGGAAGAGCGTAAAAAGATAAAAAGAGATTGTCTAAAGGGTTCGCCATGTAGAGACTTAGCTTAGCCGTGTACTCTACTCAAGTGTCTTCAGGTGGAGAAACTCTCTCCTCCGAAGAATCATTCAATTTGACATGCTCCCATGAATTATTAATTGGCCCACACCTGAATAACAATTTACTGTGTACACACGAAACCAAGTAGAAAGTGCAGAATGAAATAATGATAACTTCACAGGCTTTCTTAACTTGTCTCATTCATCATGTAAGTCTCTAACGCCATTGTAGTCCCCAGCTCAAGATTACTTTTTCCATCTAGTCTCTTCTACTACTTTAGCTGATGGAATCTTCAAGATAAACAGCTAAGGGTACTAGGGGATTAGAAAACTCTAACTTTCTCATACAAGATCGATTTCGGGTATCGAAACATGCAAGATAAAAATATACCTTGGAAGAGTGTGATGTCATTCGACTTCGAAGCTTACTTCAAGTGTGAAAATGGCGTCCTTTTTATCCAAAGATAATCAGAAAAAAGCTTGACTAAAGTCCTTGCATTTGCTGAAATGTAAATTGGAGTAAGAAGAAAAGTTTGGAGCTCAAGTATCTATTCTAGTATTAGCTCAATATTTATCATAAAATTTGATTTAATCCAGATCCTCACTCCATTGAAGTGTAGTGAAGCGCAAGAGTCTACTTTTATTTAGTTCTTGAGAAAGCAGGACCCTTGAGGTGGGCACATGCAAAGGAGCTTTAGGATTTGATAGAATCTGCAAGAAGCATTTTAAATTTCAATTATTTCTTCCAAGTGTAAATAATCTAAGACTTTCACCTCGGAGAAAGTGAGTAGACAAGAGTACACAGGAGACTAGAGAGACCAACTAAGATAGGTTATCCCTTTAGAAGCCGGCTTAAGTCATCATTTGGTGAAGTATCCTGGCATAAGGAGTGCTTCGTTCAAGCTCAACTTTGAAAAGGAACGTGAAGAGCGTGGGATAATGTTCTGAAGAGAAAGCTAGTACGAGTCTCAATGATTATTAGTAAGAGTAGTGTACTCTCATATCCTTCTGCTTAAAATATTTTCCTTCGAAAAGGAACTTTTTCGGTTGCCCTCTTGAAAGAAACCCTATATTTGTACACAAGCTCCGAGTACGAATGAAAATTAACCCAGCTAATGATAAATTTCTACGTCAGAGGCACACTTCCTTCCAAATTTAGAACAGAATGTTCAATAAAATGTAAGAGATACTCCTGAAATGGACATATTTGGTCCAGTGACGCATATATCGATAATCTCCTGTTTAGGGTGTAGTCTATGCTACACGAGGGTTATCACAAAGCGAACCAAAGTGAAAGTTTCACTTGGCCTCAAGGATTCGTAAAGTTTCATAAAGAGAGAACGGAAATGGGAACAAAGTCTCTGAGAAAAGTAATCATTGAATGGAAACTCTTGATATTCACAAAGATGATGTTAGCATTGTCTTCCAAGAAGCTAGTCTTACACACTCGACCATTCTCATTTCGTTAATTTTTCAAAAGAGACTAAAGAAAGGAAGGAAAAAGAGTGAAAGCAAAGCGCTCACTGAGCTAAACAGTAAAAGAGTAAAGTGAAAGCCAGCACGTTTTTTCCTCAGAAGTTATTCATGGGAGAGGAGCACACACGGGAAAAAGTCACTGTCCAATGTTCACCATCAAGAGGAAAGAGAGGGGGCAGAGGGAGCTGCAAATGTAGCAGCTGCTCCTATATACCTTTTATTATTATGACGTCGCTTAAAAAGTCAGCAAAGTTGGTCAGTGATGTATGGGCTGGAGAAAGTCTCCATTTACTCATACTTTCCATGTACACATTTTCTGGGGAAAGGAACACATCATACGTGTCTCAAAGTAGAAACCAGCTAGATGCTGGTGTGAAAGCTCAAAAAAATTCACTATTTTTTCTACTCTGGAGCCTAAAACCAACCGTCATTAACTCTACTGTTGGGCACTGAATGCTAAAGATGAGAATGAAGCATGAAGGGAAAGTAGAGCCTCTACGTGGAAAAAGAAAAACTTGTTTCTACTAGATTTCCGCCAAGGCTCCTAAGTTTACAGAGTAAAACTAGACACAAAACAGTCGCAATATATGCATTCATGCGATAACACACAGAGTGGGGAAGACTTAAGTGTGCTGGAGCATGTCAGTGTGTCTATGCCAAAAAAAGCTAGTGGATTTTGGTGTACGTATCCTAGTATTTCTAAGCGGATGATATGGTGATGGTGGTATGGAGCTTGGACCATGATTATATCCTTACCGAAAGGCTCTTTTCTCTTTGACAAATATTCATGGTATGTGTAACACTACAGCTTAGCAAACTCACCAAAACTAGAAAATTCCGTGAGAAGGAGAACCGAGAACCCAAGCCAAGAATTTTGAAAAAGGGTATAAAGCAATATGCACCTTCTTTTATTATCATGCCCATTACATTTTACTAGGGCTCATTCATCTACTCCAAAGATACGCTCATATAGCAGCAGAGGTGCAATGGTGCATATGGATCCCCAAGTTTTACACCATTAGGTAAACTATGGTTGTGTGTGGCTCATGTGTCACTGCTTTTTGACCGTCCGTCCGTACTTTTGCTGGTCTCTGTGTCCGACTCACGGGAGAATATTAGCGGCGGGAGGTGATCACTAACTTGTTTTCGTAATTAAATGAATCTAGTTAATATCATATTGGGAGCATTTATTTATTCAAAAGATATTGTTTACCGATGGTCCTCATGATCTCGCAGGGTTTTTCATTGGATGTTTTTACATAGCTTTGGCCTCTAATCCCCTTTTCTCGTTCCTCCAGTGTATGCCCAAATTTAGAGCCAGGCACTCGCCCAAATGACCAACATGAATTTTACTTATAATTTTTTCATTCGTTGGTTGATATTTTACCAAGTGGCAAATCTATCAGTTTCAGTGTACTCATCTAAATGCGCCCCTTCCAGTGCAGCAACGTGGGTGGTACTCTTATCCCAGCGTATGATAAATGTTTGTGCTTTCGCTGTAGACATTTCATTACAGAGTTTTATTACCTTTGGATCAATTAAGTAGCGGTACCCAAACATAATTTAAAGTTTGGCACAAAACAACCGCCAAACCTACTCATTATGTATTTTCCACCGAAGGGGAAATCATACTCCCACTTTTCCACGAACGTCTACAAAGTTTTACGGTGAAAGCTTTGCATGGATAAGATGCAAAAAAAAGAAGATATCGCATCCGTCTCACATTTCCTCCCTAGTTCTCTACGTAGTTTTATGAATAAGATGCTTCCTCTCTGGCATACAATTTTTTTCTGCATGTCTCTCATCTCCATCAATATTTATAAAGATACAAGGCAAAAGGAATCTCAATTTTTTATGTTTTCTTTCCTCCGTCTTCCCTTTCCTTTTTGCTTCCTTTCTTGTGAAAAACCCTATACTTTGCTATTTTTCTCTTTCTCTCTTTCCCTCCATCCTCCTAGTATTTTATATAGAGTGATCCTTTAATTTGCATATTATTTGAACAATGGAAGGAGCGAACAAGACCGAAGAAAAAAAATCTCATTTTTACACAAACTCATCCATCTGCTTTTATTCTTTTACCGCTCTACTTTCTTTTTGCACTCAGGCTCAAGCATATTATTTCCGATTCATTTTTCACATGCGCTGAGAGAAAGAGTCAAAATCCCAACATTATGGAGAAAGTAGGAAGAAAGGACAATTTCTCAGTCTTGCTGGCACCTCGCCATAATACCCAACTTTTCTTTCCTCTGTCCTTTCATCGCATCCGCGGTGTCTTTCCTAGAAGAAAAAAACACATCAAATCCTTTTCATTTCCTTTCCAACCTAGTTCAGCCTTGGTTAACGAAAGCATGTCTTTTACACATGTTCCATTTATTATCTCAACTTATTAATAACTTATTATGCTTTCACCATTTTCCACAGGAAAAAGTTTCGACAGGAGGGAAAATATGGGAATTTAAATGACGTGCTGAATGCCTGTCACAAGACTACATTCATTCCTTACATTTGTATTCTCCCTGTATCGATTTTCTATCTGGGAAGACTACCCGAATACCCTAAATGCTCGTTGGAAGTGTTGGAACCCTACAACACATTATTTACATTTAAATCACAAACCTTGTCTACACTTTCACAATCAGAATGCACTGCAGCTAAATAAACGTGAAAAAAATTAATTGGTATGCATTTCAAAACTAGAGGAAAGAGACAAGCTGTACAAAATGTTTTGTTGCGAGGCAGTGGGCTAGAAACGTCTAAACAAAAAGTAGTAAACTTTTACATTTTTTCAAAAAACGACCCAACACCCACCGCGTGAAATTATCTTCCACACAATTTATCCTTTTTTATATCCATGCTTTTCTCTTCTGATTCTGATAACCATATCAAGAGCACATCAATATCAGTTGTGGAGACACTGTCCATAAAAATCCTACTGAATAGAATGAAGCATAGACATACATATGTGGGGACACTATCAAGATCAATAATTTAAGTGAGCTATATTACCCTCATAAAAAGTGTGGAGAATAGTCTTTAATTAATGTGATACACCGCTGGAGAGGAAGAGGATAAAAGTAAAACTGTTTTATTATGGCGAAGCACCCCTCTGCGTATTGGATATCGTGATATCATGATGAGTAGTATCCAACCTAGCGGAATAAATTCCCTCCATATTATTGTCCACCGTAGCAAAAATTATCTGAAAGATCTGAAACTGCCACTGGCTAGGGGAGAAGGGAAATACATAAAAATAAAAATACATATTGACGTTGATGATCGCAATGAAATTAAGCCATAACTTTCTCTTGACATATGGCCCTGTTGATATGATCAAAAGTTAGGCTTTGTACAGGCACTTACTCCTTAAAAACCTGTAATTTGAATGCGACAGCGTACAACTCCAACATTATTAATGGAGGGAGCAAAAAAGGGGTAAAAAACTAATAATGTTTGAGCGAAAATCGTTGAAGCTTATTTGTGGAAAAAGCTCACCCAATTTTATTACGCTTTTACATTCCTTTGAAATGACCCATTTATGTATTTTGATGGCTCCTTTTCTCCCTCCAAGTATGCAAAGGGTAATCATGTTCCAAGAAACAGTGCAAACTTTTCTTTTAGAGAAAGTCTACGTGGTTCACTTTACCGCAGCCTAATACACACAGCTATCTTATGATTTCCTACTTTTTCTCTAGTTTACCCACAGAATTCCTTGTTTTTGATTACTCGTTCATAAAAAGAAAACGATACTGTTGCTACATTTTTCGAGGTAATGCATAGCACACAGCCCCATCGCCCAAGCCTTAAGATTGAAGCCGCATAAGTCATTAGTCTCTTGTTCCCGTGATTTATTCCGTATACCGCACATGAATATATGGTTTTAGGCTGTGGAACATAAACCAGAGTAAAATTTATTCGCAGGCTTGCAGTTCCAGTAAGTCAGTTCCAGTAGGTCGGGATGCGAACGTTCCCACATTTAAAAGTAAACGGAGAAACAGAAAGTCTTGGATTATGAGCCTCATGTGCATATCCTTCAGGCATCTGCCTATGTACTCTTCCCATAAAGCACGAAAAACTTCCATTTATAGTTTTAAAGCACCGTAAACCTTCTAATAATGAGTAGGTCTTAAAAACCGTCGGTGAAGATATTTAAAACGAGAGGGTAGCAATTCAGAAATCCTTCAAAACTTTGAGAGTTCCCAGTTCAGAGTTAAAGGTCACATATAGCATAAAATATTTTACGAAATTTGCCCCGGGCTATCTTTACAAGTTTTACAAGAATACGATGCGTGTCTTTTCTCCTCACGCCATCCAAAATCTAAGCGAACTATTGACGGTATAACCCTCCCGGTGGCGAGGCAAGGTGATAGGTAATAAAGTTACTTTTCTAGAGGGCCACATACAAAAAAATATGTACATAATTACGGTATTTGAGAAAGCTTTGTTTAGTCGTTGCTCCCAGTCATGAATTATGTACAGCGTATAAAGCAAATATGGTCTGCACTTTGGCTCCATGTCAGCCTTATGATTTGTGGGTTGAATTGAAAATTGTAGATGGTGAGAGAGTCGGGACACCTTAATAATTATTCATGCTCACACGAACTCGTCTACGTAAACATTTTTCTCATAACGTAAAATCTCTCAAGCCTCGCATGCATCGGTATACCGTAATTTCACGAATTATATGATTTTACATTTTATTCCGTGTGAAATGTATTTTTCCCCTTTGTGTTTCCTCCATTCCGAGTCTAAATATTTGAGAAGCAATAAAAAGTTTAAAATTATTCACTTAGGTTCACTGACATTATGTATTCCAGCATTCCACGGGTGAGGCTCCAATCTTGATCGATTTTAAGCCGTCCCCAAGCTTAAGCTTAATTAGGCTGGTGGGAGTTGCCTGCGAATACTTTCCCCCCTCATTACACCACGTACTTCTTCATTATCGCACTTCCCAGCATATCATTTCCTCTAAAATTACCAGATCCTCCGGATTTCTAATTTTTAGGTATATTCACATCACCTGGAACTGGAACACCTTTTACGAATTTTAGCATAAAACATATGGCGCAGTTTCAAGCATGACTGGAAACGCAACTGCACTTTCGATTTAACTACCGCTAAAGACAAAAAAACTTGCTTAAATCCCCGGCCATTATATCGAGAGTAAGATGCGTCAGTGGAGCTAATTCCTCTAAAATATGGAACTGTGTTTTTCTCATGATGAAGATCAAGCTCCACCTTATTCCTTTCCGGTTTTCTAAAGTATGAATCTACTTTGATTACTAAATCCCGAATACTTACTTACGATTAGTTGCCGAGACAGGGTGGAAGTTAACTGTACTATGGCTTGAGCAACTTTTTATGAGAATACAGCCAAGCTTGTGTAGAGTAATGATATGGAAGGAAGGAAAAAATGTTGTTGTTTTTTCCACGCAAAAGTTTTTGAATGGAAGCTTCTCATTAATTCCTCTGCTTTTTAGTGTCTAAACACAAGGCCATAATTCCGCCAATGTTTTCTATACGAATTATACCAGGAAGCGTAGAGTTCCTCCTGTGAGAGGGGATGAGACATGTTAAATTTATTTCTGCCAATGAGCAAAGAAAAAAAAGTTTTTGCGATATGCTTACGTCGCAGAATAACTTTGGAGTTTTGGCTCTCTCTCAATTAATGAAAAATTTCCATGCATGGCCAACTTTTGTGAAAGCATGACAAGGAATAAAAGAAAACAGAGTGATTCTACATTAAGTTTTGAATTAGTACCTCCAATTAACTCCTTCCCTAGTTTCCTCTTTGTTTTCCAATGTGACAAGTGTGCTTCATCTGTTCCACTTTCTGTAGGAAAAGAGACACTAAGGAAAAAAAAAGTTTCCTTTGGTTTAATCATCTTACCTGGTGAGTTCCCTCCTATAATTTCCCAGACGAAATAATAAAGATGTTCTTGTTCACAGGGTAGTTCCTAGAAATGCATTGAAGGAGCCTAAACTGAATCGAATAGGTGCTCCAAGCATACAAAATGAATGGCGGTTGGGCTTGCTACCTTCTCAAAGTTAAATAAACCAAATAGGAATTCGTTCCGATGCGGAGGAAAATGTATTGCTCATTATTTTGAGGCTTAGAGCTACGATTCTTTCATTATTTCTGTGAGTCATCTAGTCCAACTGAAAAATTAAGTGAGTGTCGCAGAAATAAGAGAGCTAACGAATAGGTTGGAATTGCTTTTCTCGGTGAAACTGAATGGATCGGAATATACAATATGAATTAAAAGAGGAAGAAGAGACTCATTATTCAGCTGTTCGTAGGCAGTTTGGGAAAAATGAGACAATCGTCAGGAGGTCTGTAAATGACCTGGTTATCCTCATTCTCATCATGTTCATCCTGTATTTCCCCAACCAATTCCAGATGGGTATTTATTTCTATTTTGAATGACTTGTCTATTTTGAATCTAAGCAATTGAGTTAGTACTACTACTACGACTACAATATCTACCACAATTAGCAACGGTTACTAGTTTAGTAGAACTCTGAGGAAGCGTAATATTTTGAGCTAATCAGAATTCAATTATTTACAGGTCAGCAGCGCGGCCTGGGGATGCTCCAGTACAACGCCAGAGAGCGCTTGGAGATGAGGTCTCCTCCATCCTCAACTCCATTCGCGAAGGTTACGACAAACGTGTTCGGCCCAATTATGGAGGTGATGAAATTCGTATTTTAATACAACGCATTTATCTAATCTGTAAACGTGTTGAACTAATTTAAACTTTCTATTTAAACTACTTTAAAAAAGATTTGTAATGAAAGTCCTTAACCTTCTGCAATCCCAAGTCTTCAACAATCAAATTTTTTCTAAAGTAAAACCAACAACTGTAATTATTCCGAGTATTTGCCTTAAAGTTTGGTATTGATGGGAAAATTAGCAGCGACTCAATGGCCAATACTCTGCAAACTTGAACGAAATGCTT